>BDUI01004450.1:30065-42416 GCA_002335545.1 Apodemus speciosus
TGAAGGACAATTCTTCAGTCCTCCGTGTGTGTATTTTTGAGATAGTCTTGTAATGAAGTCCAGCCTGATCCCGAGTTTCATCTGCATTGGATGATGACCTTGGCTTGGATGATGATCTTGAACTCTTGTCTCTTCTGCTTTTGCTTCCATAATGCTGAGGTTAAGGCAGGTATCACCATACCCAGCAAAGCCAGTCCTTTCTGTAGGCCCGGAAAGGAGAACTCAGGTCTTTGGTGAGCCTTACTGATGGCTGCTGCAGCCTGGCATCTCCTTTTCTCTGTCTCCTGCTCTGCAGAGCTGGGGCCAGGGTCCCTCTTCTCTGGGCTCTGGGCTGCAGCTCTTACGTCATCCTTTATGGGTTTGGTGCTCCATATGAAGACCTACTCAGTGCTTGCCCAGTGCTCCCTTGGAATGCCCCTTGTTCTCCACACCTGTACTCAGTCTTCCTGTCCACCAAGACGGACTGCTCCCTCCTTTTCTTTGTGCTGATCAGCCTGACTTTATGCTTATTTGTGTATGAGTTTAATAAGCTGTTTGTCCCACTGACTGTTGGCTCACTGTGTTTCCCTAGTGCACGTACTATGTGTCTGTGTGTGTGTGTTTGTGTGTGTGCTTGTGTGTAGTTTGTGGTGTGTGTGTATGTATGTGTATATGTCTGTTTGTGTGTGTTTGTGTGTTATGTATGTGGAGTGTGTGTATATGAGTATGTGTGTGTATGTGACTGTTTTTGTGTGTCTGTGTGTCTGTGCATGTATGTGTGTTTGTGACTGTGTGTCTTTGTGTGTCTGTGTGCATGTATGCATGTTTGTAACTGTGTATATGTGTGTGTATGTTTGTGTGTAGTGTGTGTTGTGTATATAGTGTATATATGTGTGTCTCTTTGTATGTCTGTATGTGTATGTGTGTATATAGTGTGTGTATATATGTATATGTGTATATATGTGTGTGTTTGTGTATAGAGTGTGTATATCTGTGTATGTGTATATATGTGTGTCTTTGTGTATAGTGTATGTGGTGTGTGTGTATGAGTATGTGTCTGTGTGTGTATAGTGTATATGTATGTGTCTCTGTGTATGTGTCTGTGTGTTTGTATATAGTGTGTATGTATGTGTGTGTATGTATAGTGTATATGTACGTGTCTCTGTGTATGTGTAGGTATGTGTAGGTATGTGTATGTGTTTGTGTATAGTGTGGGTGTAAATATGTGTATGTATGTGTATATTTGTGTGTACTGTATGTGGTGTGTGTGTGTAAATGTTTTTGTTTGAGATGAAATCTTGCTCTGTAGCTCAGCCTTGGCCTGGTCYCCACTGTAGTCTAGGCTGGCCTAAAGCTCAAAGACCATGCTCCTGTCTCAGCCTCCTGAGTGCTGGAATTATGGGCGTGAGCTACCGTGTCCCTCAGTGAATTAACAAAACACTGAAGATGAACACACCTGCCAGGTCTCATTTCCCGTCCCCGAGTCCTCTGTGTTTTCCTTCCTGTGCCATTTCTATTGGCCTCGTGGTACCTTACCGTGGTGTCAGACCTGTCTCCAGTGCTTGTCCAGCATGCTGGTTTCCTGTTGCCACAGTGCATGATGTATACAGACTGTGAGACTGACGCTGTGTCTGCTTTGCTTTAGGAAATGCAGGTCAGATTTGAACTCTTCCCTGCTAGGATTTTCAGGCAGCCACACATTTGAAAACAAAGAGCACCCAAATGCGCCTATTCGACTAGGTGTCTAGGAACTCATTTTTCTAAAAACAGAACAAAACTCAAATACCACCAGTTAAAATCACCAGCCAGGCATGCTGGAACATGCCTGTAATCCAYGCTGCGAGGACACTAAGGCGGGAGGATATCCGAAAGTCGAGGTCCGCTTAACCATTGGCAATACTGCTCTCACTGAGCAGTGAGTTTCACAGACCGGGATGGCAGCTGCTTCTTTTTAACACTTTGATTTGTTGTCAGTTTCATCTTTTCTGTCTTTTTGTTTTGTTTTTTGCCTCTATTCGTAGCTTGAATCATCCCACATTAAGGGCACGTCTGATCTGATCAGATCTGAATCGTTACAGTGTAGGCTGATCTCCCTTTTTTGTTGACAGGGATAAACAAAATCTAGATATCATATGGGCTGAGACTGCTTCTTCGTTTACTGACTGCTGATCTGAGAGTGAMRGTCAGGGTGAAGGCATGGGCTTCCTGGGGTCTCATTTGACTTCCTTGGGGTGTATTCTAAAACCCTGTGCTTATTTTGACATACTGTACTTTTAAAAAATTAAAACAAAGGTTTGTCTTATTTTGTGTGTATGAGTGTTTGTGTATATGTAAGTGTACATATTTGTAGGTGTACCCTGTGAGTGCCTGATGCTTGCACAGGTCAGAAGAGTGCATCAGATCTTCTGGAACTTGAGTTACAACAGGGTTTGAGCTGCTACATCTGTCCTGGAAACTGAACATGGGCCTCTGCAAGTAAGCACTCTTAGCCACTGAGCCATCTTTCTAGCCCCTAGAAATTCTGTCTTGTCAGAGGATGCATGTTCAGTCATGTGGATCTAGAAATGTTCTAACGAAGGATGTTTACCATGTTAAAAACAGGTTACGGCAGTCTGCACAAAATGACTTACTTGGAAAAAGAATAGGCAACATCTTGTCCGTGACAACACTTGAGCTCACAGATGCAATGGCAGGTGTCTTTGCTGCAGGACTAGATTAAAGGTCAGGTGCGTGTTCCCTGCACTCCACAACACGCATGTGTAGATGGTATAGCACCTCTTCCTGTTTCTAGAGCAGTGTTCTTGTCCTGGATGGCAGTGGCTGGAGGTGGGGCCTGGGCTCCGGGGGCTCCAACCACCTCTTCCATTTCCTCTTTTTGTTTCTTCATCCAGAGAACAGACACCCTAATAGCACTTACCCAAGAGATCTTTGTGAAGAGTTGAACAGCTGCATATTAAGCACTTAGCGTATTAGCACTTGACTGAGGCTTGGCACACATAAGTGCCCACTCAGTGCTTGCTGCTGTTGGTCCTGAGGACAAGATAAAGGAAAACCACACAATCCTTAAGCACACTGCTCATGGAGCATAATTCCTGGTGCACGTTTACAATACCGAGCAAGGCCCAAGTTGGAGGACACCGTAGCTTGTGTATATAGCTGTGTGAGCTGTCAGCTGCAAGAAAGGAAACTTGAGAAGGCAGGAATGTGGCTTGTGTGTTCGATTCTCATGCATTCTGCTTTTATGAGTTAATAACCCATCAAGGATGTGTATCTTGGTGCCTGTACAGATATGCATGGTAATGTGTTCCTGAGGTGAGGCCACGTGTGTATTTTGGTAGCAAAATATTGTGAGCCCTGCCTGGGGAAATTGCTCAGCTGGTAAAGTGTTTGCCATGCAAACGTGAGGACCTGAGTGGTGGTGTGCATCGGCGTCTCCCTGCAGTCCCTTCTCAGAGGAGGTGGGGACAAGATCTCTGTGGCTCACTGGCCGGACAAAATACTAATTGGTAAATTTCGTGTCCCAGTGAGAGACATTCCTCAGAATAGAAGGCATTGGATCCTAAGGAATGACACTGAGGTTGTCTTTTTTCTTCCACAAGCACCTGTACACCTTGACAGCATATGCACATGTGTGCACACACATGCACATGCACACATACACCCTGACAACCAGCTAAGAAACTAGTATTCATTAATTGTAAAAGAGGCTCGTGTAAAACCATGAAGTTTTGAGTTTGATAGTTTTATAATGTCTATACCACACTTCTCCCTCCAAAATCAAAACCAAAACTCATCTTGTCTGAGCTTCTGGAATATATAGATGATTTTAATTATCCGATTTTTGAAATTGTTTCTTTTTGTAATTGGGGAAATTGAAGAACAGGGGAACACAGCTGAAGTTTATGTTTTATTTTCTTTCTAGCAGAATGGTTAGATTGAGATGGTTTAACGCTGTTGCTCAGCTGGCCTTGAACTCACTATAAAGCCCAGACAGGTCTCAACTTGGAGGCAGTCTCTTGCCTTCTGGGTCCTGAAATTATAGACATGACCCACTACTATGCCTGGCCAAGATTCCAATTCTAGATCAGAGTTTTGTGAGAGTTCTTCAGTGCTGAACTTGAATCTTCTGGAAAGTACCTTGAATTCTCTGGGCTGGGAGAAATGCCTGATGTGGAGATGTGAGTGTACTTTTTGTAGATGGAAGGTCACTTCGAGAGGTTGTCTGGTCTAGCTTCCTAATTTAGAGTCAGGTGGTGTCTATCTCAGGTAAGAGACCGTCTGTGGTCATAGCTGGTAGTGTTAGAGGCAAACGCAGAGTGTGCTTTATCGACTCCTGGTCCAGTCTCTGAGGCTCGTTTTTACTTAGGCTTTTACTGTGTGCATTTTCCTTTTTCTTGTTCAAAGAGGTCTCCATTAATGTGTGAAAAAATGTTGACTTTTTTCCCCTAGGAAATTTCTTCTACATGATTTTATTTCTTGTGAATCTGAAGATTGTATATGTCAGAATTCCTTAGACTCCCCGAAATTCCTTAAGAGTTGATTCTGTGCAAAACCAATGAAGAGAGTGATTAGAATTTCTGGGTAACATGTTTCTCTCTGTGTCTCTGTCTCTCTGTCTTTCTTTCTCTCCCTCTGTGTGTATGTGTCTGTCCATCTCTCTCTSTGTGTGTGTATCTGTTTCTCTGTGTATCTCTGTGTGTGTGTCTGTCTGTCTCTCTACCTCCCTCTCCCCCTACCCCACCCATTCATGCACATGGTGGTACACAGGTCGGAGGACAACTTCAGGGAGTTGCTTCTCTCCTTCCACAGGGTGTCAAATTCAGATTGTAAGACTTGTTAGCAAGGGGCCCCAAAGATTAAGTTTTTAAAGGGACTTTATATTGGTTCACCACTAACCACACAGAAGGCCAGAGATTTCCCTGGAGGAGTTAAATGCCGCTGCTGTGATTTCTGTAATGCGTATAAGGTGGCTTGAGAAAGGAGGACTCACTAGTAGGAGTTTCTTGAGTCAGGAGCCATCACACTTGGTAAAGTCCCTTCAAGGTTAAAGTTTTAGTGCCAGAGAAGGAGAGTTTGAAGATAAGCCTGCACGCTCTGCGGTAGAGGGATGGACAGGATGGCTCCTTTGAAGGATGTCTTAGGGGTTTACTGCTGTGAAAGGACACCATGACCAAGACAACTCTTATAAAGGACAACATTTAAATGGAGGATGGCTTGCAGTTTCAGACGTTCAGGCCATTATCGTCACGGCAGCAAACAGCGGTGTGCAGGCAGCCTGGCTGGAAAGGAGGCTGGGAGGTCTACATTCAGATCGGCAGGTAGCAGGAAGAGAGAGTGAGCCACTGGGCCTGCTTGAGCTTCCAAAACTTCAAAGTCCCCCCTCAGTGACACACTTCCTTCAACAAGGCCACACCTCCAATAATGCCACTCTCTGAGGGGACATTTTTATTCCAACCACCACAAAGGAGTAGGTATAGAATTTGTGAATAACTTCCGTTGTTAGGCATTTTATCTGTTTGTACAACATAGATTCTTGGCATGTTGAATATTCTCTGCCCTAGAGAGTTAGTCCCAAACTGTCTTCCCACTGTCTTGTCGAGGGAATTGGCATAGCTAACTAAACATGGTATGACACGTTAGGGAGACTAGATACTGCCGTGGTGTTCTTTATGTCTTGACTAGGTGCCCATAAGTGACACCTTTGTGGTAGCGAGACGCTCACCAGCTGCAGTTGGCTTAAGCTCAGGATGGATTCTTTCTGACCCCCTCACTGGGTTAGGAGCCAGCTTAGTGCAGGCTTGAAGCTCTTTTCCACCTTTAGTGACCTTTGGGAGGTCAGGGGGCAGAGGTCAGATGGAAGCCGGTCCATGCTGCTTTGTGACCACCGCTGCCTCTCCCCGCTAGTCAGGGGAGTGTGATAGAGCAGATTTTGAGTCTATTTAAGCTTTTTAAAAAATGACATTAACTGACATTTACTACAATGCCATCGTAGTTATTGTTGTTGTTGTTTTTGAGACAGGGTCTCTCGATCCAGTCCTGGCTGTCCTGGAATTTGGTCTGTAGACCAGCCAGCCTCAAAGTCAGAGATCCACCTGCCTCTGCCTCCTGAGTGCTGGGACTAAAGGTGTGCTCCACCACACCTGGCCACTGTAGTGCTTTTTTTTTTTTTTTTTTTTTTGTTGTTGTTTTTAAAGCTTGGTTCTGGTAAACATCACAGTTCCCCGGCAGCCACAGGCTCACTTTCCAAACATCAAAAGGAAAACTCTGAGTTAAGACACTGGCTCTGCCTTCAGAGCGCACAAGATGTAGATGGGAGAGGAGTGGAGAGCTCTGTTTGTGTTGGCGGCTCCCTTCACGGGTCTTCTTGTCAGTCTTACACCCTGGAAGAAGGAATGGAAGTTGTGATCAGCCTGAGCAGATCGTAGGAGATGGAACTCAACTTTCTGGGAAGAGGAGGCATAAAATACATAATTTTATGAACACTTGAGAACTTGCTGATATAATCTGAATGGGCAGCGTGTGTGCGCATGTGTGTGTGTGTGTGCGCGCGCGCGTGACCTAAGAGTCCTCTGTGCCACCAGGCTGTGGTTAAGTTTGGTGCTCTCTGGCCAGGTGAGAGAGGTGTTGAGCAGGAGGTATTAAGCATAGCCTTAGATTTCAGCCATGCATGACCAGAACCAGGGGAGCTGTGAGGCAGAAATCTGAGAACACCCACCCCTGTTTCACAGGCCTGGGGAGAGTAGAAGTATCTGCCTCCTTGCTCCCAGATGCTTCCAGATAAACTGGCAGACAGATGAGACTCTTATCTCCCATTATAAACCATCACCAAAAAAAAAAAAAAAAAAAAAAAGAATTAGCAGTGAGCCATTAGGGGGTCTCCATTTATTTAATAAACCATTTTAGCTAGTCCACTTTAAAATACCCAGCCATGGTCAGTGCTGCCTGAGCTGTGGGCACCCCACCCCCACCTCCAGCTGCTTTTCCACCCATAGATGGATCTTCAAGGCTGACATTCTGAATTCATACCAATGTTCTGAAGTTGGTCAGGCTTGAGGAATCTCAGTTTCTCTCTCCCCTACTCCTCTCTTTGTCCCTTTTCCCCCTTTCCCCCTCTTCCTTCCCTTTTACCCCAGGTTAACCTGTAGCTCCCTATGTAGCCCAGGCTGTCCTGGAACTCCTCAGCCTTCGGAGTCCTGGAATTACAACTATGGGCCACCATGCCTGGCTTCCATTCTATTCTTAAGGTGGAAATGAAACCTTAAAACCATGGACTCACACACAGTCACCCAGAGCGGGTGTGTGTGTGTGTGTGTGTGTGTGTGTGTGTGTGTGTGTGTATACCCCAGTTACTTGATTCCCACCTCACAGACTGTCCTACACTTGACTTGTTCTAGGTAAGTGAAGAGAAATGTGATGGCCTCATGCACAGTGGCCTGGCTCTGTTTGGATGGGAATGTCTTCAGTGTTTCGAGTACAAGCAATGTCACCATGTACACAGACGAGTTATAGATGATCAGGAGTTCTCAGCTTCCTCTTCCTCTTGAATCCCATTACCTCATATGAGAGTAGATCTCGTCTCTTGGAAACACCGTCTTCCCCTGGTACCCGAATACCATATWTTTGCGTGCCTCCCACTTTGTGTGGCGGCAGCATTAACTGTCGTTCACCTCTTCCTTCTGGTTTCCCGTAGCCTTTCCCTGGAAGAGTGGGCACATCCAGTCCTGCCTCCTTTCAGAGCTGCATCCGTCCCTCTCCGATAACTTCCTTACTCAACATTTTCTTTCTACCAAGACATTTGTGACGTCCGGAAGAAAAGCAGCTGAGGGGAGATGGTGGAGCTGAGCTTTGTTTGGAAGAGGAACAGTGGGCATTTATCCCAAGTGGAAGGAGATTCCTGGGTCTTAGTAGAAGGAAGTGAAGAAGTGTTTTCCATTTCATGTTAATAGCTGTCTTGTTCAGTGTGAACTGCCTGTGTAGGGGTTGGACCGTGAGTCATTTGTAACTGACTGGTGGTGAGATATGTAGAGAAATTAAGAATAAATATCTTATGTTTATATGTTATGTAAGGAAGGAAGAGAGGAGTGTGGGGGGGGGGAGAAATTGAGATTCCTCAAGATCTAACAACTTTAGAACATTGGTGTGAATTCACCATGTCAGCCTTGAAGATCCATGTATGGGTGGAAAAGCATCWATCTATAAAGGTCTGGTGGCACATACCTTTAATCCCAAGCACTCTGGAGGCAGGCAGATCTCTGTGAGTTCTAGGCCAGCCTGAWCTACATAGTAGGTTCTAGGCCTGCCAGGACTGTGTAAAGACACACTGTCTCCAAAACAAAACAAACAAAAAGAAGAACAAATGTTCAGATACTTATAATCTGTTGAAACTGATAAAGAATTTGGACTTGTATTTCATATGTCTTTGTTTATTTGACTTAATCACTGTGTGTATTTTATAAAAGCATTGGTCCCCAGGAGACTGGAGGAGAAAGTGGCCCTTCCCCACACCTAGTTAGTGTCTTAGTCAAGACTGGAACTCACGCAGGGCAGGAAGCAGGAGCTGATGCAGAGGCCATGGAGGGATGTTYCTTACTGGCTTGCTTCCCCTGGCTTGCTCAGCTTGCTCTCTTATAGAACCCAAGACTACCAGCCCAGGGATGGAGCCACCCACAAGGGGTCCTCCCACCTTGACCACTGATTGAGAAAATGCCCCACAGCTGGATCTCATGGAGGCACTTCCCCAACTGAAGCTCCTTTCTCTGTGATAACCCCAGCCTGTGTCACGTTGACACACAAAAACAGCCAGCACACCTAGTCTGCACAGTGCAGTGCAGGTTTGTGGGGAAGCCGGGTGGGATATTTTATTTGAAGTGGTCAGACTGTGCAGCAGGAGTACATGCAGAAACTGGGAGGCAGATGGGTGTTCTCCTTAGCCTCTGTGGTGGGGCCCCTCATGACACGATCTCTGGTGAGTCGAAGGGAGTTACAGAGTGGAAAAGAAATGTATGGGTGCGTAGGCACTGACATCAGGCCAGGCCCAGCTCCAGGGTTTGGTTGGATGTGGGAAAGGGCTTTCCCACAGTCTGAGCGGGACCCGTCGGGCCATCACCAGCAGCGCTGTTTGGCTCTCTAGCTGTGGCTAGGGAAACGTGCCTTTGAGGTGCCCAGGCTCATGTTTGATCTCACTGTCCTTCATCTTCCATACCTTGTCTCTGTAGACGTGGTGTGCATACTTGATAGCCACTCTCTCTTTGTACCCTGGACCTTGCAGTTCTGGAGTGGAGAGTGAGTCCCCTGTGGACCTGCGGTTTCTGGACAGTGCCTCCCTGTGCCTGTGCCTTCTCCTAATTCTGTCTTTTATCCGGCAGTGGCCAGTGTGTCTTTCTGGAGTCCTGACGGGTGACCGGTAGACCTTAGATTGGCAGGACCACTTCTGGGCCTCTCTGACTCCGGTACTTCCTAATTTTTCCTTTTCTCTTCTGCCAGGGTGAAAGGATAAAGAGTCACAGACCTGCGGGCAGCCCTCAGCGGGCTGCTGAGGGAATATGGAGGACCAGCTTTTGTCTCTCTTGCCTTTTGTGCAGCCTTGGGTAGATTCGGAGGGGATGTTTTTCCTTGAAGGACCAACCCATTTAGTATTGAGAAAGCAGGAAAGCGGGTTTTCCTGTTCCACCGCGAACAAAAGGCAGAGAAGCAGGCAGGGACGGAGACATCCTGTCCAGCAGGCTGGCCCTGCAGATGCAGACAAGCGTGCCTCATTCTTTCCGAGTCTTTGAGGAGCTGGGAAGGCAGCAGGACACTCGGCAGGCCAACGCCACGTGGTTTTCCCTTTATTTATGGTGTTTTATGAGAATGTTATAAATGTATGCTTTGCGATTTAAAAAGCAGCCATGGAGCTATAAACATGACAAATTAGAAAAGCCAGACAGATTTCCCCCCTCCCCTTCTTTGCTCCTCACGAGGTCATCTTAAGTTTGCCTGGGAGGGGGCAACAGACTGTAAAACAAATGCAAACTTTATATTAAAGTCCTGCATTAAATCGCAGAGTCTCTTAAAGAAGCCAGAATTCTTGTTGTGCCAGGCTGTCACATGCTGTCAGAGCCATTCCTTGATACTTAAGTTTTCCCTCACCACAAGAGGAATCGACCTTAAAGAAAAATCAGGAAACATATTGGCATCTCAACAGGGAGAGCCGTGGAAATGGAAAATGACAGATCTTCCGGGCAGGGATGATGGGAAGGACCACCTGGGGCCCTCAGCAAGCTGCTTGGTCCTGATGCCACACTTCCTGCTGGGGCTCCATGACCCTCTGAGGCTGGCCTGCCTCTCTCCGGGGCTGCCTTAGACCTAGATCATTGCCCAGTCCTTACAGCCCTCCAGGGTTTGAACTATCTGTGACAGAGGGAATGAAAAAAAAAAAGGGGGACAGACACAGGGAGACAGAAAGGACAGACACAGGGACACAGGAAAAGCTAGGATCAGGTGGGCTGGGCTCTCAAGTGGAAAAGACAATACTCCAGAAACTGAGCGTGATTGTTACATAGAGTTGAGCAGAGAGCGGGGTTTATTGCATACCTGTGAGCACACTGTAGGAGTGGTTAGCAGTCTGTAGCGGAACAGTTCAGGCCAAAAGGGCCTATGGTCTTCYTGTCCCTCTATGTCCATACCCTTCCTGTTCTCCCAGTGTCCTGCCATGCTGACAGATGTTTGGGTGTTGTAGGGACTGAAGTGTGGGCTCCACTGTTTTACCTCAGTAAATATTTACAGAGCTCCTGTCAGCAGTGCAAACTTCCAGTCAGTTTATTTTAYAAGACAGATCCTCATATGGCGTGAGGTTAGCAGTCTTGGGCTTTTTTTGTCTGTGAAAATACATTTGCCAACAAATTGACTAATCGTTTTAAGGATCGTAGGATTAACATGTCAGATGAGAAGTGTGGGTTTGGACCCATTTAACAAAATATTTACTGAATGTTGTTGCTTTAACATCAGCTGAGGACAGASCCCAGGGACCAGCTTTGGTCAGGATGTAAGTAGATTATCAGTTCCCTTTAAAGAGAGAGAGAAGCTTCAAAAGGTGACATTGGGAGTGTCTTGTGGTGCCCTGGGAAAGGCCGCWGTGACAGGCCAGGACTGGAAAGATAAGGGAAATGAGCTTCTTGAAGGTGTCATCATAATCTAGCCCAGGGAACAGCTCAAAGGCCCACAAGCAAGAAAAAGTATGTTGTGAAATAGAAACTGAAAGCAGATCAATACAGCCTGTGGCGCCAGCTGGAGTGATCAATTCCGCATGCGCTCCAGACAGGTGATGGAAGCCCAGAGTAAAACACCCTGTAGGACGCGAAAAAGCATGTGGAAAAGCCAGGCTGTGGGTGGYGCACGCCTGTAATCCCAACTCCCCCTAAAGTAAGCTGGAGGCAGCGGTGGAATCCTGAGTTCGAGGCCAGTCTGCTCTACAAAGGGAGTTCTAGGACAGCCAGGGCTACACAGAGAAACCCTGTTTTGAAAAACTTTAAAAGAAAAACAAAAATGTATGGGAGTTGTGCAGTCATGCAAGGCATGAAAATACAGATCTCAACTGTGTTTCCATAAAGTATCCAGCACACACAGGAGAGGAAAGCGAGAGGAGACATTTATGGCATCATCATGGAGAACCGAGAAAGCAGATACGTTCACAGCGTTATTATGGAGAACGAAATACCTGGGAATAGATTTAACAAGAGAAGTGTATCATTTRTATATGAAAACATGAAAAACCTGAAGTAGGTAAGRCAGAGTATCATGGGTAAGGTTCTGTCTCCCACCCTCAGCACTGGGAATAAAGAACAATATAGGCTTGTACCGCCATACCCAGTGTAGTGCTAGGACTGAGCTTGGGGCCTGTGCCTGCTAGGTAGATATTCTACCAACCGTACTGCATCCCTGAGCCCCAGATTATACCTTAATATTGTTAATATAGTGATATTGTTAATACTAATATTCCTTTTAAAATATTTATTTATTTATATGTGAGTACACTGTTGCTGTTTTCAGACACTCCAGAAGAGGGCATCAGATCTCATTACGGATGGTTGTGAGCCACCATGTGGTTGCTGGGATTTGAACTCAGGACCTTCAGAAGAACAGTCAGTGCTCTTAACTGCTGAACCATCTTTCTAGCTCTTAATATTTCTTAATATTGTTAATATACTCTCTGGGAAGTGATGTATTGTTGCCTTTGCGTGGTGCATGCAGATACCTGTGGGAGCCAGAATGGGTTTAACAAGTGTTGTATGGAATTGCAAATAACCTAGAAGAGATTGGAAGGGGTACACTTCCTGATATCAAGCCTTAACACAAAGTCATAGTCATACAACTCATGTGATAATGGCGTAGGGC
>BDUI01004450.1:58164-71636 GCA_002335545.1 Apodemus speciosus
CCCCCCCCCCCCCGCCCCCCAGCCTGTTGAGCGATGGGATTAACATGAGACACTGTAGCGTGTTCATCTGTAAAGATTCGAAGGCTAAATTGTTTTCCATGTTGGCGGTATTGACTTAAACTCCCACCAGTACTTCCTGTTTCCATTTCCTCGCAGTTACCAGGCATCTATGGAAGAAGGTCTGTCTCCTTGGGTGCATTCTAGCCTGTGTGACAGGTTAACCCCTGCTGCCCGTCCTCAGCAAGACAATTAAAATAATCAAACAGTTAAAATCGTTAAACTGAAAGTGGAAGGCAGGAGAGGGGGATTTATTCAGTTGGTCACACTGGGAAGAGGGATGTGTGGATATTCATGAGCTGGGAGCACAGTAGGGCTCTCTGTCTTCCTGATGGTGAATCCTGTTCCTAAGGTTCCTGGGTAGGCAGGGCCAGTGAGTGATGCCTCTACTGTATCTGAGAGGAATACTTGGCTTACCTTCAGTCTACTGGTAGCTGCCTAAGGAAGTCTAAACTGTGGATTATTTTTTTTTGTTACTGTTTTTGTTTTGTTTTTATTGTGGCTAAATTGATACCTTTATAAAATATTACTGAGTAGGCAATTAACACTGCTATAATATAAATGCTAGGAAACATATCTTAAAAAAAACAAAACAAGGGGCTGGAGATGTGGCTCAGCGGTTAAAGAGCACTGACTGGCCTTCCAAAGGTCCTGCGTTCAAATCCCAGCAACCACATGGTGGCTCACAACCATCCGTAAGGAGATCCGACGCCCTCTTCTGGAGTGTCTGAAGACAGCTACTGTGCACTTACATATAATAAATTAAGTCTTCAAAACAAAACAAAACCAAAACCTTCCTTCTCCTATACCTCCCTGCCTCTAACCCCTTCCTTCCCTTCTTAGTCCCTCCCCTCTTCCTCCCTCTGCTCCCTCCGTAGAAGGGTCTCAAGTAGCTTTACACTGGCCTTGAACTTGGCCTTATAGCTGTGACCCTGAACACCTGATCCTCCTGTCTGCTGAGATTGCAGACGTGTGAAACCACACAGCCAGGAAGCAAGTGTTGGTTTTCTAGTTGACTAGTTTGTTGGTCCTGAATGAATCGAGCCCAGCTGAGGATGGTAGCCAGTTTGGGGCAGCCTTTGTGGTTGCTAGGCAACTAGATAGCTCTGCTCTAGGAAGGCCTACTGTGATTCCCACGTCCTGCTGGCTGTTCTGAGATCAAACAGGAATAATATCAGCTGGCTGCTGCCGAATGGCCTGAAGGTTCTTGGCTTGGTGGTTCCAGGAGGTTTGAGTGCAGCCGCACTGGCTGACGGMTCTGCTTGTGYCATCCTGCGGAAGCTTGGTTTGTTTATCAAAGCTCAGGGTTGGCCCCGACTTTCCAGCTATAAAGCTGCATCATGCGCTTGAGCAGTTGACAGCGCTTTGTTGTGCACGGGCTCCCTGAGCTATTGTTGGCAGATGACTTTATGGCCATGGTAATCTGCCCTATAAGTAAGAATCACAATTGGCTTACACGGTCATTAAATGTAAGTGGTAAGTGAGTTCACAGCCATTCATTCATCATCGTTTATTGGAGGCCTCTGGCGCCAGGCAGTGTGAGGTGCTCTTTTAGGGCCCGAGGGGAAGGAGGGCCACACTAGTATTGTCTCAGCTGTAATAATGGCATAGGTAGAAGGCAGTAGGGCAAAGATGGACTAATATGGCGTCATCTGTATGTTGTCTTGGAGGTTCAAAGGGGAGAACGAGAGGAGGGGCTGCATGGGAAGGCTTGTGGCCAAGATGATTCACAGTGAAGGAATTGACCTCCTCCTCTGTCATCACACACTATTTAACCCCGTAATCCTTTGGGATTTTTTTGCCCCCTTTCCTTACCATTGGCATTGGGTAAGGATATAGACAATCAAAGTAGTTATACTCTTTGCTTGTTTTCTTGAGACAGGATCTCATGTGGCCCAGGCTATCCTGGAACTCATTATGTAGCCCAGGCTAGGCTTGAGCTTCTGATCCTCTGGCCTCCTCCTCTGGAGGGCTGGAGTTTCAGGTGCGCCAGTCAGCCTTGTTTTGGGTTCCCCTCAGTACAGTACACCTGGCTATCTGCCCCCTTTCCTCCTTACCTTAAACCCTTAGCTCCTGGGCTCTGCATGCAAAATTATGAATAGCCAGCAGGGTTTACACCCCAGAGTGCAAGACTGGGAAACTATCACAGAATACCCCTTCTGTATGTGCGTGGGGAGGGGAGAGCTTGCCTGGGCGTGCTGGTGTGGAGCAGGACGTCACGAGTGTGCGTGGGATGTGGACAGAGCACTTGGCTGTAGTCTCCACAGGGCTCAAGCTTCTTGAAGCTTCTCTCTCAGGCCGGCTATCTTCAGGTCAACTTAAGGGACTTTTTCTTCCCCCAAGGCAAGGAAAATGCCCATGATAATTTCATCCCGCTTTTCTTACCTTTGCCTAAAGGACTGTTGAGGTGACTGTAGCAGTTCAAGGGTTTGGAACTGGTGACGGGAAGAGACGGTGACATGCAAGCTTTGTTGGACAGTGCTGGCATGACGTGTTCAGAGAGGAAATGTTCCTCACTGTCTGAGATCAGTGAAGGAATGGAAGGTAAGGGGGCCGTCCCAGGCCTAACTGGCGAGTCTTGGTTGGAGGACACAGAAGGCCATGGTTCCTCGAGGTCTTATAGGCACCCATTTCATCAGTGGGTAACAGCTATCAGGTTGAAGTTCCACAGGGTTGTGTGAAGGTGGCTAAGTGGCTATTGATAAGCTCATTTAGTCCATTTTGGATATGATTGAATATACAGAGCTTTGCACCTGATGTCAGTGGGCATTTGAACTAACTGTGTCAGCTGGCAGGGAAGAAATACATAGGCTCATAAACTATCTTTAGCCCTTTCAAACAAGAACGTAGCTTTTCTCTCTCTCTCTCCCTCTCCCTCTCCCTCCCCCCCCTCTCTAAAATAGTTGAAAGTAAAACACCTAAAAATGTAAATGCTTGGGGAACTCATTTTGTGAATGTATTTCAGTCATGTTTAAAAATATTTTCCAGTTCCTTCCTCTTTGATGGGGGTCACTGCCCTCTCTCCTCGCCAGATGTGGAAGGGAAAGGGTGTGACCATGAGTGGCACTAACACAACAAGCTAGAGTGGATGGTCTAGGGGTGGGGTCGCAGGAAAGGAGATGTCACCAGCTGTCCTGAGCTCAGTCGCTGCCCCTTAAGCCCGCCTTGTCTCTGTTGGTACTGGGGCCGTCTTCATAGACACTAAGGTCCACTGGGACTCATGGTTGCCACTTAGTAGTTAGAGGGACCGCTGTCCAGTGGGACCGAGGGGAGGCAGGCTATTCTCTGTGGAAGGTAAAGTAGGGTCAGGGTCCTTGGTCTTCACGTGTGTTGAAGTATAGGAAAAAGACACCATTTGAGGAGTGTCAGGAGATGCTACCACAGCACGTCTTCCTGCCTGATGTAGTGAGTTAATTCTTGTGCTTGTTCAGGATGGAGATAATACTCCTGATTTGCAACTCTTTAGAATTATTGGCTAAAATAGAAATAGGCACAGAGATTTGAATGATACAGCCATAAACCAAAGACACTACCAAAGCCAGGAGAGTCAAGGAAGGGTCCTCAGCCCCAAGGAGGGAGCACAGTCCCGCTAGATTTTAGACTTCTAGCCTACGAGAAAACATTTTATGAACTGATGAGAGACGACTCAGGTGGGTATAGACACTTGCACTTGGCCTGCGTTTGATCCTGTGCTGGGAGAACCTACTATTATAAGTTTGACCTCCATGTGCATACCTGCTCCAATAAAGAAATGTAGTAAAAGTGCATTTTTATTACTTTGAGCTGTCACATTTGGAAACAAATGCAAAGATCAATATGATTAAAACTGGAAACTTTGTAGCAGTAAGAATTTTCTAGAAGCCTTGGTGTCAGAATCTTCTTTCTTCTGTCCCTTAGTAAGCACTCATTATTGGGTTTAGGGCCACCGAGGTGTGATCTTACCTCCTGATCCTGTGCAGCAAAGCAACATCCACAAGTTCTGGCTGTTCCCCTTTGGGGAAGATTCTTTCAGGCAGTGGGGTTCATTTTTACCTTGTGATTAAAAGGTCCTGAGGAGAGAAGAGCATGCTGGTGGAAACCCTTCACCTTAGCATTAGGGAGGCTGAGGCAGGAGGGTTGCAAATCAGTGTGGACTTCGCAGTGAGACTGTCTGGACCTTCCCACCTCTCCGCGCACCTCCCCTCCCACAAAAGCTTTGGGATAGAGAGATGGCCCAGAGGTTAGGAACACTGGCTGTTCTTTTAGTGACCCTAGGATCAATTCTTAACACCTACATGGCTTCTCATGACCATCTATCTATAGGCATCTGTGTGGTTCACAGGCATTCATGTAGACAAACAACCACACATAAAGGCTTTGTGTATGGGTTTAAAAATTAAACAGGAAACAGAGTACCTGTCCTTCCTGCAGAGAGACTCAAGTTTGGTTCCCAGCACTGAAGTGTTAGCTCATAGCCATTATAATTCCAGTTCCAGGGGACCCAACTGTTGTCTCTTCTGACCTCTATGGCACACATATATACATGCAGGCAACACACATATATAAAATAATAAAAAGAAAACCCATAGACAACAAAAGTACAGGGGTGGGGTGCTATAGAGGAATAGGGCTGAGGTGTGCAGCTGTGTACGTGTGTCTACTCTTGGAATGGGAGCAGACAGTCTGCTGCTTTCCCGTGTGCCCCCTCTACTCCCTTTGGAGGTGCTTTTTGTAGCTTAATTTTTTTCAAAGCATACTTTTAGTGATGGATCTTAAATGCTTTAACCTTCCTTCTAGTCTACTACGCACCAGGGGTAGTGGAAAATAAAGGATACGGGGGAAGTGGACCTGTTTAGAAATTGTTCTTTGGCTGGGCAGTGGTGGTGCACATCTTTAATCCTAGTGCTTGGGAGGAAGAGGCAGGCGGATTTCTGAGTTCGAGGCCAGCCTGGTCTACAGAGTGAGTTCCAGGACAGGGCTACACAGAGAAACCCTGTCTCAGAAAACAAAAACAAAAACAAAAACAACAACAACAACAAAAAAACCAAAAAAANAAAAAAAAAAAAAAGAAAAGAAAGAAAGAAAAAGAAAAGAAAGAAAGAAAGAAAAAGAAAAGAAAGGAATTGTTCTTTGGAGCAAATACCATCTTGGCTGTCAGGAAATCAGCAGTTCAGTTCACAGGTCAGCAGCAGCAGCTCCATCCACTCACAAACACCTAAGGGAAACACTGGTAGGCTAGTTCATCAGTGTCAGGATAGCAAACATGAAATTAGCAGTGGTGGCACGACCTAGCAGAGACAGCCAGGCCTCAGCCAAATCAGCACCAGTCAGCAGGAGGGATTTGGACCAGCAGGGACAGTAGGAGAAGTTTGACCTCCACGTGCATACCTGAGTCAGCTGTGCCTCTCTCAGCTAAGCAGAGATCAGCAAAGACTCGAGACCAACAAGCATCACACAGCTAGCTCTACAAGCACGCCAAGGCCCTCTTCCAGTCCGTTGAGTCCTAGTTATACTCCCGCCAAACATAATATGTCCTCCACATGTCTTGCCTTACCACGTCTTGCCTTAGCACCAGAGTCTGTTTTAACAAAACTCCATGTGAGTCTGTCTTAGCTGACATCACTCTGCCAATCAGCCCAAGTCCACTGAAGTGGCGAGAAGCCACAGCACACCACCAGAATTTTTTGGTGCATTTCTCTCTGTGGAGTCCCAACAAAAGGAGCTCAACTACAGTGTAAGGCGGGCCAATACATATGTGTTGTTAGTGCAGAATCCTTCATCATCTGTCCTTTCACATGCTTGCTTTAGCAGAACATCTTTTCACTTGTGTCTGCTTCAGTGAAATGTTCCTTCATGTGTTTGCCCCAGCAAAACACCATCTGACACAACTGGCTTTCCAAAGAACCCTTAAGTTTCCTTTTCAGCTCTGACCACATGTACAGAGCTCCTCCACTCTACATGGCTGTACTTTGTTAACTGATGAGTCAGACACCCATGGATAAAGGGTTCTGCAGGGCCCACTCTGGGTATTATTAATAGAATGATCAGCATCCAGAAAAATCAACTTTAAAGTTGTGTGTGTTACTGAACCAGCTTTCATCTTGTTTGTGTAGAGGGATAAAGAGATCTCTGGTTTTACTGATCACCTGACATGCTTTGGGCATCCTGGGCAGAGCTGGAGCCAGGACATTTTCGGGTTTGTATACTTTCTTTCTCCTCTGATCTCGTCCACCATTTCTGCCTTATCTCTGTGTCTCCTCTTTCTGCTTGAGAGCAGAGGTTGGAAATGTTTTAAGGGCTGTCTAAATTTTGCGGGATCCATGAACAATTTATGCTGTTACCAGGTCTTTGATATAATATTTAGGTTGAATTTTGATGAGGAATTGCTTTACTCACATAATCTCCACCTTAGTTACTCTCCTGTTGGCTATGAGGAGACACTGTGACCAAAGTAACTTACTTACTTAGGATTTTACTGCTGTGAGCAGACACCATGATCAAGGCAACTCTTATAAAGGACAACATTTAGTTGGGACTGGCTTACAGATTCAGAGGTTCAGTCCATTATCATCAAGGTGGAAATCAAGGCAGCATCCAGGCAGGCATGGTGCAGAAGGAGCTGAGGGTTCTACATCTTCATCTGAAGGCTGATAGCAGAATACTGGCTACCAGGCAGCTAGGATGAGGGTCTTAAAGCCCACACACTCAGTGACACACCTACTTGAACAAGGTCACACCTTCTAATAGTGCCACTCCTTGGGCTGAGCATATACAAACCATAACAAGGAGAAAGAGTTTATAGGAGCTTTAAGTTCCAGAGGGTCAGAATCTATGTCCATCAGGGCAGGGAGCATGACAGCAGATAGGTAGGCATGGTGCTGGAATAGTGGTTCAGAGCTTATATCCCAATCCATAGGCATGGGGGGTGGGTGGGCAGAGACCGAGAGATAGACAGACAGCTACAGTTGAAGAGCGGGGACAGACAGGGAGAACTGACTGGGAAAAATGGTGGGCTTTTGAAACCTCAAAGTCCATCTGCAATCACATACAGCCTCCAAACAAGACCACACCCTCCTAGTTCTTCCCAAACATTTCCTCCAACTGGGGCCCAAGCATTCAAACTTCTGGGCCTATGGAGGCCATTTTCATTCAAACCACCACAATCTCCATGTGCACATTTTCCTAAAATGTGTACATTTCTTATGTGATAACCCTTTGTTTCTCAGAAAACCAGTACTGAGGTAGTTTTGTTTTTTATTTTCCACTCAATTCTCAACAATATTGGTAGTTTTGTTGTTGTTGTTGATGATGATGTTCTTTTTTTTTTTTTTGTGAGAAGGAAGATTGTAGGGAGTTCGGTCTTGCTATGTAGCCCAGGTTGGGCCTTGACCTCACAGTGCTGGAATTACACTGACTATAGCCCAGTTTAGGTTGCTATAACACCATTGCCTGGGAGATTAAACATCTATTTACTTTTTAATCACATGTATGCATATCACAGTTGTCCTGGCCAGAAGTCTAAGATCAAAGTACCTATAGATTAGTGTCTGTAAAGGTTGACTTCCTGGTTATATATGCCTCCTCTCATCATGGTAGCTTCACACGGTGGGACAGAGAACTGGGGAGGAAGGGTGGGAAGAGCTTAGAAGAGAGAGGGGAAGAGAACACACACATACATAAACATTTCTTTCTCTCTCCCCCTCCCTGTCCTCCCTCCCCTCCCCCTTTCCTTCCCTCTTTGTATAGGAGTTCATGCTGCCCAGTATGACCTGAACTCTAGATCCTCCTGCTCCTGCCTTCTAAGTGCTGGATTTATAGGCATGTGCCATGCTTGGCCTTGTTCTTACAAGGGCTCCACCTTCATGACCTCGTCACCATCCAAATCCCTATCCAAGCCCATGACATCAGGGATTAGGGTTCAATGCATGGATTTTTGAGCTGACCCAAGTATGACTGTATTTTGTCATTAGACTTCCTGTGCCAGAGGTAGACATTTCCGTGGTTCCTGTGTCACCTCTTAAAGGGTCCTGTGCCATTAGGAGGTGGATCCAGGGACTGCTTAAGCAAGAACATTCTGAATCTAAAGCATCTCAGTATCCAGAGATTTAAAACTCCCCATGGGTGGTCCAAGCAGCCTTTGGCCATCAAACTAGTGTGGTGGTCAGTGCCATGAAAGGTGTTGTAACGGGGAGATTGAGTCTGTCGCCAAGAATGGGCTCCTGTTTCTGGTTTTGTAGAAACCTCTACTTGATGAAGGCTTGATAGAGATGAGCTATTTCTCTGTGCTGCTGGTCACAGCACACTTGGTGAGTGGATAGTAAACTCCAGGGCATCCTTTTACAGAGAACAGACTCTGCTTATTGTTAGTACCAATCAGCTAAAATGTTAGGTGTACAGTTACACCCTCCCCCATTTTTTCTTTGTAATACATTTCCAAAGTTTTAGTTCATTGATAGTTAAAAAATAAGACTCTTTAAGTGTTAAGACATGGAAAATATTTTCTTTTTGCCATGAGTCTTAATTATCAATACTATTATTTACTACCCACAAGTAACAGGGGTTATCATGTGAACTATAGGATAAAGACTTTAAGGATTCTATTTTTGTATCAGTAAGTTTTATTCTCCTGTATTCATTGTTGTCTCCAAACTTTACTGTCTCTGTCTGCTAACCTACACCTAGTCCTGGAAGCTTCTAGTCTCCGTACAATCTATTCTAGGCCTAGAATGCTTTCAGCCTCTTGAGATTTAGTGCTGAATAAGTTCACCCTTTCTTACTCTTTTTGACCTCTGGTTAGCTGGTTCATCTCAGCGGTTCTGGCTCAAACTCCTCTCTAAGATGATGACTGATTCAATCTGGCTTCTCTTTCTYAGTCTCTCCTGAATTGCTCTGCTTGGCCKCATACTAACTTTGCAATCTGTTCTAATCTTCTGGTTCYTTCTCATTTTCYGGCTCGCTATCTCTTTGCAACTTGTCTCTGTAAAACTCTCCTGGTAAAACTGACTTCTTTTTCTCTCTCCATGCTCTCTTAAATAGCTCCTCTTTCCTCTCTTCCCACGAGAGTTGGGCATATCCTATTCTGCCAAATATTTCTCTGAATCATCACTTTGTCTGCCATTCAATTAGAATCACTTTCAAATATGGGTGCTTCCTTCTACAAACTAACTTTATGTCTGTTGTTCAGGATTAAAGGTGTGTACAAAGGGTGTGTCTRTATTCCAGCCAGAGGGATTAAAGGYGTGTGGTAAGGTTGAGCCTCACCACAACTAGAAACATTTTTTTTAAAGTAAATAACAGTCTTGGGGTTTATAGGGCGATCAAATATCCCTGCAACACGTTATATTGGAGACCTCCACATAATCACTATATGTATAAAAATAATATCTAACTCAAGGAAGAAAAGTAATAGGTTTACTGGATCTATTTCCCAAATGCATGCTGTTTTTATATATATAAATTAATCTGTAAAAGATATTTCCTAGGCTGGTAAGACAGTGGGTAAAGGTGCTTGCTGTTAAACCTGAGGACCCGAGTTCGATCCCCGTGATCCATTCAAAGGGAGAGAAATGGTTACTGCCAGTTGTCTTCTGACTGCCCCACACATGCCATGGCACACTCCCCAATAAAGAAATGAAAGTATTTTCTTGAAGGCCCTTCTCCATCCTGGATATGTAGCCAGATGCACTATTAGGGATATAACTTAGGACTTCTCTGGAAAAGTGCACGTGACTGGAATGAAGTCAGGCCGGCYTTTCGTCTTGCAGTCATTCAGAGGACAGAAACCGATGCCATGCTGCAGATGAGCGTGCCGTTCATTCCAGAGGTTAAGTTTTTCCTGGCKCTGAAAAGTGGAAGAACTTGGATTAATCCGCGACGTGCAGGGATTTCTCTGTGAACTTGGCCTTCCTCCCTGAATCTCTCTTCACATAATAAACTTGTGCATGGCTGTGTGTRTAAGTGCGCTTTCCCGTGTGAGGGGCCCCAAACAGCACATGGGAAAACTAAAATCCTTTTTCAAGAAACACTGTGGAATGTGAGTATGTCTTCCCCTTTTCAGAAGCCAGCTTTATGTTGACGTAAAAGTGGTGGTAAAACAGTGTTTTCGGCTTAATAATTAGTCTGTTTCCCCATAAAGACAAGAAAATTTCGGGTTGAACAGATTTAAGGTAAAACGAGTGCATATTAGCCTGAGAGTCTGCTGTGTGGAATGCGCTGCGAATGGTCACTTCCCACCAAGGGACTTTGCTGAGAACAATTGAAATACTTGAGAATGCGCATACTTAAAATAAGTTAACACCCACGTATGTAAACTGCCATCGCATTAGAAGTAATGAACACGTCCACAACCCTGGCCCGAGTGCCCTTGGACCCATCTGTCACCCGTCTGTCTGCCTTCTCTGTCGTCTCTAAGAAATCTCAGATCTACTTTCTGTCACTGTGAGTTTTTATAACCATGGGATGGTGTGGTATGGATTCTGCTTTGTCTTGCATCTTTCATTTAGAATAATGATCCTGAGGCCACCCATATTGTGTCTATCTGAAGCTTGCTTCCTTTTATTGATGGACCCATCATTTATCAATCACGTTTCCTGTTGTTGGTTATTACAGATAAAGCTGCCTATGAATAGTTACGGGTCAAGTTCTGTTTGGAGAGGTACGGTGATCAGGGCCACAAGCCACTGCCTCTGCCACATCTCATTTGCTGTGGTCTTACTGTCGCTTCTGAAGAGATCTCCCTGCGAGTTCCTATTGTGTCTGAGAAAACTGGGGAGAGCGGAGGAAGCGATTTAGGGTGCAGTTGTGTTCAACTAGTCATGGTGACTTCCTGATCCCAGGAAGCACGGAAGCCATGACCCCTCCTCTGCTCCTCCCGCCACTGTCCTCCTGGGGTTGAGTTGCAGAACTTCTGATGGGCTTTATCTTTGACTTCCAGGGATGTGGGTTGGCTGTGAGTGTGGGATGTGTTGGATGTCCTGAGCTGTTAAAAACATTTCTCCTAGCCTGCATTTCCCCTAGCTTGAGGATCCTCAGACAATCCACTAGATGGAGCATCTTGAATATATTTTGTGATTAGAGGATGGGAGAAAGAGAATCCCTGCATCCGAGCCATATTGAGGACCCTTGAGGTTGGCCAGACATTTGATCTATCACCGTTCTATTAACATAAAATGTTCCTTTTACTTAGCATGCTAATACAGAAGTTTCTAGGATGCTTGACTGAAGTATCACGTGGAGAGAAGCCTAATCTGGAAGTCTGYGGCTACATGACCGACACTCAGCCACTCAGCCATGTCTGGAACCTTGCAGCCTTCATTTGTGACCTGGCCGCACTATGCAGTAGACGAAATGGACTTTATACAAACCGTAGGATGGTGGGTCTTCTGCCTGGTTGAAGACTTGAGTCCCAAATGACCAAGTGACCGTCCTGCCTTTAATTCACTGAAAACATCATTTCCCTTTGATGGGAGCATTCTTCTAAAACCAGAACCTCTGGGTAGCAGGGATAAGAAGCAGCCCTTCTCAGAGTGTTTAGTTACAGTAGTGGAGGGCATTCCCACCAGTGTCTTCCAGTTTGCAGAGACAGCTGCTTCAAAGCAAATACAGCGTCGTGTGAGGTAGGACTCTGCCTTCCAGAATATTTTTTCATAATTGTGTTCCATTTCCTTCTATTGAGCCAGCTGTTACAGCTGTGTATCTGATTGCTGGAGACGGCTTTAATAATCAGTGCATTTAGTGGGATTTAAATGGCAGTCTGTGAACGGCTCTGGAAACAGTTGAGTGGGCTGTGACCACTCCCCCTTCTACCTTCTAGTGAATTATAATAAAGCCCCGAATGATTAGAATGCTAAGTCACCGTGAGGCACGTGTTATAAAGTAAAAGTCTCTATACACATTTACCAGGCCATAATCTAAGATGCGTTTCTCAGTGCGACCCGTGGTTGACAGTACTTGGCAAGCTCCTGGTCWGAAGAGACGCTTGAACTTGTGTGTACACCAACTCCCATGCTTTCTCCGGGGTCAGCTTCTCAGTCTGRTTCCACACATGGTGTCCGCGGGCAGAGGCCAYACCCCTTCAGTGGATCTCAGCATGAGGATGGGTTTCCGTGGAAATCAAAGGCTGGCTACCGTGGAGGGCATTGTCCATACAACTGAACTTCTTGAATTGGTRGAATTGAGATAATGAGACTTAATCTGAGCCCAGGACCTGACATAGCAACACTCAGTTCCTGTGTACACAGAGTGGGCTTCTGTTAGTGTTTCTTTAACATTTACCTTTAAAATTCACATTTCCTCACTGGCTAAATGACTAGGCTAGCCTAAATATAGCAGGCTTTCTGACATGAGGAATTAAGAAAAAAATCTTTATTAATCTCTTTCCATCCCCTGACTTTTTCTCCAAACGGTATTTTTCTCTCAGATCACGAGAGCCTTGTGGTCAAAGCCAAGATGAATATCTTGTGGGAAAATGTCTGTAAAAGAAATTTCTTTGAATGAATTGGGATAGATGGCCAGGAACTTAGGTCTAGACTTTGCCTTCCATAATGGACGAGGCAGAGTTAACTGACCGCATGAGAGGTTTYTGTTAAGTGGACTGTAATATTTAGGACAGTAGCTTTAACTGGCCCTTGATCAAGAAACAATCCTGCTGTCTTCTCCTGCTCTATCTTTTCCCCACAAGTATGGTTCCAGGAGTGCTGGGGTGTCTGCTGTGTTAGAGGGGGCACAGGACACCCTCAAGAGACAAGCAGCTTTGTATCTGCCCTGCCTTGTTAACAACTTTGTCAGCTGTGGTTCTCACACATACCATGTAACTCACGCATTAAAGGCACTGTTCACCGGTTTTCAGTCTATTCATGCTTCCTTCTCCAGTGATRCTCTGGACCTCTTGGCTGTTACCCTCCAACCTAGTTCTATGATAACCATTCATCTACTTTCTTTTAAAAAAAATGTAGAGTTAACTTCGTGGGCCTATGTGAACTTATGTGCGCATGCGTGTACTGCGGCAGTGGAGGCAGAAGAGGACTTCTGATCCCTTGGATCCAGAGTGGCTGGAGGTTGTGAGCCACTGGAGGTTGACGCTGGGGTCCAAGCTCTGGTCCTCACGATCGAGCAGCACTTACATAACCACGGTGTATCTCTCCAGCCCCCGGTCTACTTTCTTTCTGTGCGGGCTTGTCTGTTCTGGAAATGAACTGATGAAATGCGCAGACCTTCGTGACTAGCTTCTTCTACTGGGCATGTTTTCAAAGGTTGTCTGTCAGTCTTTTATGTCTTTCCATGTCTGAGGAATATTCCATTCGTACACCACCTTACTTGTCTGGTGATCAGTGGATGAGCATTTGGGTTGTTGCTAGGAGTTTTTGTGTGGACGTGTCCTTCTACTCGAGTTGGATGTTTAATCAGGAGTGGCCTGGCTGGATCATATGGTAACTCTA
>BDUI01004451.1:11993-35474 GCA_002335545.1 Apodemus speciosus
GGCACCAATTAAAAAAATAGTTTCCCAAAAATATCTAGTTGGCTTTGTAGCAGCACAATCTCCAATTCAAACATGGCTAAGTCAGTGTGCATTTATTGTTCTGCGACTAGATGCCAGCCATAGATCTGTGTCTAGATACATATAAACGTCCCTTTGTGCTGGGACTGGAAGGACAACTTTTATGGTAATTTATATGGTAATATAATTTCTTTATAAATATCTGCATTTTTATGCTTTCTAGTGGAGGTAGAGCAAGTCATTGCCAGGCAGGGCAGGGCAGTGAGAAGGTATCTCTGGTGATTAGAATAGGCCCCAGAGCCTAGAGGACTAGGCCTGTGAAATGCAAAAGTAGGGAGATTTGCATTATAGAGGCAGCAACTGTGGTGACTAATYTTGATTACCAAGTTGAGACGGGAAGAGGGAGTCTCATTTGAAGAATTGTTCTGCCTGATTGGCAAGTCTATGAGGCATTTTCTTGATTGGCAGGAAGGTCCCAGTTCAGCGTGGGTGGTGCCACCCCTGGGCAGGTGGGCCCTGGCTGTATCAGAAGTTTTGTTGAACGTGAGCCCGTGATGGAGGCAGCAGGTGGTACGCCTCCATGCCCTGATCACCTCTCCACATGGCTACTTCTTGCAGGGGATGCCGTGGTACCAGCTACAGACAGAATTGATTCCGTATCCAATTAAAGAAACCCTTACCCCACATTAATATGATTCAAGGATTTTGCATGTTCCATTCCTTCATGTTTCCCGGGACCTTCTTGTCTTCTTTTATCTCTTCTCTTTAGTCTCTTCTATCTTCTCCTCCCCTCTCCCCTAAAGTTCTTTTTATAACAGCTTTTAAATATTTTGAGAAAAACCATTTAGATTTCTAGTTGCATATTCCCCTGCACCCACTAGATGGAACTGAAGTCCACAGTGCCATCTGTCTGTGTGCTGGTTAGCTTTACCTATCCGTTTGGCACAGGCTCGCATCTTCTGGGAAGAGTCTCGGTGAGAACTGCCTAGATCAGGTTGACCTGCAAGTACATCTGAGGAGTGTTGTCTTGATGACAGGGACCGTTGGAGGAAGACCCAGCCTGCCCCTAGGACTGCAGTGAAAGCTAGCTGACTGCACTGCATATGTGTGCCCATTCTTTTTGCTCTCATCCGTGGATGTCCTGTGACATGCTGTTTTAAGTTCCCATTGTCTTGATTTCCTAGCAATAAGGGACCAGAACCTGTAATTGTGAACTAAAATAAACTCTTTGATTTCCTAAGTTGTCGGGTATTTTATCACGGCAACTGAAATGAGACTCCATAGTGTGTCAACGGGTTTTCACATGTTTCAAACGTGTGCTTGCACGAACTATGAGTTTCTTGATTACAAGGCAGAAGGTGTTTTTAAAAAATAATGATTTGTCTTGTGTGTGTGTGTGTGTGTGTGTGTATGTGTGTGTGTTTGTGTTGGCTGAATGGATGTAAGTTCACCATGTATGTGACTGTGGCAGACAAGGGTCAGAAGTGGGCACCAGATAGATCCCCTGGAACTAGAATTACAAGAGGCTGTGGGCTATCCCGTGTGGGTGCTAGGAGCTGGACCTGGGCCCTCTGGGAGAGCAACAGGTGCTCTTAACTGCTGAGCATTCTTCCAGTCCCAGAAGGTATTTATTAAACATCTTAGAAATGGCAGAAGAGAAAGAAGAGAAAGACAACTGTAGCCTGTGTGCTCCATCCACAGCAACCTGCTCTTCCAGGCCACTCATTTTATATTCATGGAGCCATCATGTCGTGGTTAACTGGAATGATACTCAAAACACCACCTAGCACCCTGATTCATCTGACCTATTATAAATACTTTCCTGTTTGTATAGGTATATGTGTATATGTATGTGTGTGTATGTGTATATGATGATGTATATGGTGATGTATGTGTATATGATGATGTAAATGATGATGTATCTGATGATGTATATGTATATGATGATGTATATATATGATGTATATGTATATGATGTATATATATATATATATAAACTTTCAATTTTCTTTTTTATTTGACACATGAGTGTATGTATGTATGTATGGAGGATTGTGGGGTAATTTGATACATGTCTAGGGTGTTCAAGGATTAAATCTGGGTGATTAGCATTTCCATCATGTCTGTAGTGGCTATTCCTGGTTGTGAACTTGACTATATCTGGAATGAACTACAATCAAGAATTGGAAGGCTCACCTGTGATCCTAATCTGAAGGCTGAGAGATACAAGTTTCTGACCTGGATCTTGGCATGAAGATCTTGAAGCATAGTGGCTATGAATTCCAGAAGATTAAGACAAGGAGATCTCTGAGTTCAAGGTCATCTGGGATTAAAGGCGCAGTGGCACACGCCTTTAATCTGGGCCACACCTTCTGCTGGAGACCTACATAAGGACATTGGAAGAAGGAAGATTCTCTCTTCCTTGCCTGCTTGCCTTGTGGAACTGAGCAACTGCTAGATCCTTGGACTTCCATCCACAGCTGCTGCTGACCATTGTTGGGGAGTTGGACAGGCTGTAAGTCATCGACAAATTCCATAACTATATAGAGACTGTGACTCTAGAGAACCCGGACTAATACAATGCCTGTTACCCATCATTTCTTTGTGTTGCAGACCTTCAAAATCTCTCTTCTACTTCGTTAGAAAATGGTAATGAGTTAAGCATTATTCCCTGGAATTTTTTCAAACAGTGTTAATTTTTTAAAATTAGATTTATTTATTTATTTCATGTATGTGAGTACACTGTAGCTGTCTTCAGACACACCAGAAGAGGACATCGGATCCCCATTACAGATGGTTGTGAGCCACCATGTGGTTGCTGGGAATTGAACTCAGGACCTCAGGAAGTGCTCTTAACCTCTGAGCCATCTCTCCAGGCCCCTATTCCTTGGATGAGAGTGACTGTATACTGCACATGCTTCTCTTTCCCTATCAATAAATACAACAAATACAATTATATATAAACAAAAGTCATGAGTATGTGTACATCAACACTCACATATCTGGTCCTTTGTAAGATCTTTACCGGATTGCTGTATGGAAGCTGAGGACAAGCCATCCCTAGTTTTTTCTGATCCTGAATTAATCAGAGAAAAAAAATTGTAAGTAATGGTCAGCAGATGGCGCTCTAAGAAAGAAAACAGAGCTCAATGAGTCATGGTATTCTCTGTCGCTGGGATTTCTGCCTGGAGGCGAAACCTCTGAAAGATATGTATAAATGACAAAAGCCCGGAGTAGGAAAACACAACAGTCAGGGGTCTATCATGGATCTAGGGGACGTTGGAAAGTCAAACATGCTCAGGATTCAATGCTTAGCTATGCTCACACTGACCAGGCGAATCCAATCGGGCACACATAATCTTGTTTTACTTTCATGAAATTAAGTCTGTTGCAAATGTTGTACTGATGCAAGCAGTTGGGAATACCACAGAGAGAAGTTGTACTGGGGTGGGAGGGGGTTGAGTAACTGTGTCAGAGCTCCGTGTGTGCGCATCCCTGTGCCTCTTTTATCAGTGGAGGCCGGGAGGCGTGGCCTCAATCTCTGGATTCACCACTCTGGCTCTGGGGTGCTCTCCTACCTGAAGTTGAATCACTTGAGACACGGGGTGTGGAGCCTTTGGCGTCTCACTGACTCATCTCAGCGTGTTCCTCTCCTAGTGATGAGGTTTGCTATTTATGAAAACATAGCTGGAGAGTTTTTTTTTTTTTTCTCCTCTCACTTAAACATCAAGTCCCGAGATGGAAGTAGATGGTCTTTAGACCACCTGGGTTGCCTCTAAGACAAGATAGCCATTAATCAAAGATGTGGGGCATTTAAAAATAACCAGTAATGCTATTTGAACAGTTCTCTCTACCTTTCATAGTTATTCTGGTTTATTTAAAAAAGAAAAGGCTGACCATAGTTAAATAGAAAATGTTTAAGATTAGAAATAAAGAGAGAGGGCTTTCTACTTACCAACAAACCTTTACAGAATGGTCATGCCACAAACATGCTCCTCATGCCTTTAGGAAGCATGTCTTAGCATGATAACTTCTGGCTGAGTCCTCACTAGAAGAATCTGTTGAGGCAGGCTGATTGGTCCTGCCCGTTTCTAATGAATGTTGTGCATAGCACCAAAGTGTGAACCTCCATCCAACTCCGGGAAGATGCTACAAGATTCTAAGGGCTTCCTTTCATTCTCCCACGTGTGGGCATCCAAAGYTCCCCTTAGGGGAACTGGGGTTACAAATGCTCACACTGTGCCCGTGGTTTTGCACGCTCTCCTGTTTGCACATGTGATGTGCCCACTGAGCTATTCGCCCAGCTCCAATTTCAAAAAGACTTTTTGTTTGGTGTCCTCTGACATCGACCCTTACTTTATGGTTTATTCTTTCAATTCGATGTGTGTCTTAGCTAGGGTTTGTATTCCTGCCCAAAACATCATGATCAAGAAGTAAGCTGGGGAGGAAAGGGTTTATTCAGTTTACACTTCCACATTGCTGTTCATCACCGAAATAAGTCAGGACAGGAACTCACACAGGGCAGGAACTTGGAGGCAGGAGCTGATGCAGAGGCCATGGAGAGTGCTGCTTACTGGCTTGCTTCCCCTGGCTTGCTCAGCCTGCTCTCTTATAGAACCCAAGACCTCCAGCCCAGGGGTGGCCACACCCACAATGGACTGGGCCCTCCCACCCTTGATCACCAATTAAGAAAATGCCTTACAGCTGGATCTCATGGAGACATTTCCTCAAGAGAGGCTTCTTTCTCCGTGATAACTCCAGCTTGTGTCAAGTTGACACAAAACCAGCCAGTACAATGTGTAAGGTTGTTTTGCTTGAATGGATGTGTGTTTACCATGTGTATTCCTAGAGTCCTAGAGCCAGAAGACATCAGCAGAGGGTACCTGCTCTAGAAACTTTAGAATGCTCTCATCTCCGAAAGTTTTTGCTGGGCCCTTCCCATGAATGGAGTGTGATTTCCACATCCATCTGGGATCCTTTCTAAGTTTTCTAAGTTTATTACCCTGAGCTTTCTAAGACACGAACTCTATTGTCTCTCCACATATGCCTGTCTTCGTGGGAGCTTTCAAGAGCACTATGCAGTTTTTGGCACATACATGTATGTGTTTTGTCAGGCTGACATTAACTGAGTCATTCTGATTGATCCGTACCTGGCTCTGTGGTGTTAGCTTCTGTGTCTTGGGGCTCACCGTCAGTGTACAGACATATGACTAGGTGTCTGTCATTTATCCTTAGACCTTGAAGAGTACACACATTAATTCACAAACTTTATTTGGTTTTGGCCCGTGGAGATTCCTATACGGACACCCAACTCCTTCGTTGTAAACAGGGACAGCTTTATTCTCATGTCCACGTGTCTTCTCTTCTGTCGGGGTTGACTGGAGTAGGGAGTGTATTGCCTCAAGCTCTTTTCTTGTTGGCGAGTCCCCACCATGGCTCCTGACAAGAAAGAATAGACTTCGGCTGGCTCAGTTGTCTTTGCCTGTTGAGAGCTCCACATTGCTGTTTCCTGTTGCCTAGTGTAAGGTTCAAGGTAAGAAAAGTCACATTCAGGAAAAAAAAAAAACAAACCCAGCAGGGCTTTCCTCTCATCCTGTGCCCTTGGTTGGTCAGAGTCCCCTTTGACCGTTTATTTATCATGACAGAGCGATTCCAGCCGGCTCTGTCAGCTGAAGAATAATTAAAGGGCTTGGCACCAAGAGCAAGTCTATTGGAATCGGTATAGACTTCTTGGGCAGAGAACAGCCCAGGGCTGAACAGCCTCTGCCTCTAAGGGGGGTGGTATTTGAGTTCAAGTTTCCCCCTCTTGGGGATCCCCCTTGCTTTCCTATTGGACCTAAGGTGCCCCTGTGCCTCGTGGTATAGAAATTGAACCGCTGTTCCTGTCTGTGAGTTTGGAAATAGCCACTAGTTGGTTGAGGTCTGCCCCTTAATCAGGGTGAACCCCCTAGCCCCATTTTTGGTGTGGTAATAACTGACAAAGAGAAACTTAATAGGCAAAGAAAAGCTTGAGTCAGGAGTGGAGACCCGCCTCCCCCTTTCTTTCCTGTACCCTGGGAGCCCCACAGCCTCGAGGGTCTGTATTTTTTATTCAGTAGGGTGAGTCGGAATCGTCCTATTGAATTCCTAGAGGCTGCATTAGTTTTGGGCAGCTTTGCAGAAATCTCAGTCTTGCATTAGATTTCAAAGCTCCATTTAAGTGAGAAATAGAAGGGTCAAACAACTGCAGATGAAATGAATCACCATTACTCAGGCCACGAGTCTTAAGACCCACCAGCCACAGGTTAGGGCTCTGTCAGGGCTCAGGGGTAAACAGTGAGTGGCATTGGCTGGCCTAAAGCTAGAAAGCTCTGTCAGAAAAGAGACACATTCACTGGAGGAGCCAGAGGCTCAGCTCTTGTGAACCTTGGAGGCTGGAGTGGAGGCTGAGGCTACCAGAGACATGTTCGTGAGTAAATGCAGTTTGGCCTCATGTTGCCGGGCTCGGTCTCCTCACCAGACTCCTCACCAGACTCCCAGACATCCCACCCGGTCATTTCAAAGAGGGGAGACCCCTCCACTTATTTCAGCTGCACAGATCACATTTTGCTTTGTCTCCCAAGATGGGGACGAGCACTTCTGTAGGAGTCAACAGAACTCCGAAGGTCTTTGAGGGAAATGGCTCACCAGCCTTTGATGGTGATCCTTTTCTCTGGGACCTCAGACGCAAAGCCTTGTGTTTTGCAAACATTTTGTGACCATGATAGAGGAACCTCCATGTAACACAAGGACCCTGGGTTCCAAATACTCTGCATTTAGAGGTGTGCCATCATCCAACAGGGTTTGAATCTGTCTCGTCTCCCCCTCCTCCACTGCCAGCCATCCGGGCAGCCTTCCTCAGCCTCAGAGTGGCTTTACCTTGAGCTCGTGCATCTTCCAGAGTCTTAGATTCTCTGTTGTCTGGTCCATCTCCTGCTTTGTATTAAGTTTTCTCCAACAGTCTGACATTGTGGCTCTAATTTGTAAGAATCGTGTCTTCAAATTGTTTGATTAATTAATTTTACATGTATGTGGTCACCTGTGAATGTCTGTCATGGGGGGTGCTCATGAACTTTCGTGGGTGCATGTGTGTGGAGGACACAGGCTGCCCTCGAGTGCTGTTGAGAGAGGGAGCCGTCCACCTTGTGTTCTGAGACAAGGTCTCTCACTAACCCGGAACTCCCCAGGCAGGCTAAGAGGCTGGTCATAGAGTTCCAGAAATCACCCTATCTCCAGCTCCTTGGTGCCATTTTTCTAGAACCTCAAATTTTGGTCCCCCCCACCCCCAGCCCTGCGCCATTGCCCGAGGCACCAGGAAGGCTTTTTTTGAATGAATTATGTGTTATACCTCAAGTAAGCCTGTCATCTGGTAGCCTGCTCCTGCAGACTTGGGAAAGGCCATCTGCCTTTTGGGAGATGCTCTGCACTTCCTGCCCACCCCATTGCTGTGGTTTGAACTTAAAAATGCCCCTCACAGGCTCATGTGGTGGACACTTGGTCCCTAGCACTCTTTTGGAAGGCTGTGGAACCCTTAGGAAGTAGAGCCTCGATGGAGGAGGAAGTGGGTTACTGCAAACGGGCCTTGAGTGTTTAGAGTAAGGCCACAGTTCCTATAGTCTGAACTCCATTTCCGGTCCCACCGGATATGAGGTGGGGAGTCTCAGCCGTACACGTCGTCTGTGGCTAAGCCTTTCCCAGCTCGGTGAAGGACTGTAACTCCTCAAACCGTGTGCTAAAATAAGTCTTCTCTGCCTGAAGTGGCTTCTGGTCTGCTATTTGCTCACAGCAACCCCTAACATAATTGATAGCCACCTCCAACCTGGTGCAGATTGCATGTGAGCACTGAGTTGATAGTGATGGAGACTTTAGGCAAGTGTTGAAGGATGGGGTAGCAGCTAAGATGAGCTTCTCGTCGAGGACCTCTGGCTTCTGCACCAGGATGTTAATACTCCAGAAGGAAGGTGAGTCACCTTGCATTTTGTCTTTGCTGGTAATGGTCGAAGCACTGTTTTGTTGTTGTTGTTGTTGTTGTTGTTTTGTTTTGTTTTTTTTAACTTCCATACCAAATGCAGCTTCTGTTCATAAGGCCCAGCCAAGGGCCATTTACCTTGGCTTGTACTGCTCGCTCAGCTACAAATTAGAGCTGCCTTGGAGGTGGGGAGGGAAGCAGTGCTTATGATCTCCCTCGAGACTCTGATTTATTTCCAAGTGGAGAAATACTGGCATCTGAGTTAGTACAAATGCCTCCCAGACTCTGGCAAAAGTATTGCCTCTCAGCCCTATTTTTCCATGCTGTAAATTTTACCGTCTGAGCCTTCAGCTTCAGAAGAATGCTTGGAAGCTGAGCTGGGAGCATGGAGAGCCGCTGGCTAGAGCTGAGCGGACAGCAGATCCAGCCTGTGCTGAGATGGCTCCCGGAGAAAGAAGTTAATTGACTTGTAACGCTAGGGGTCACAGTCCTTGATTGTGGGGAAGTCAAGTAAGGTACAGACGTAAAGTTTCACATCCCCAGTCAAGAGGAGAGAGAGCAAGCATGTGTCCTTGCTTACCTGTCTGCTCATTGGCTGTTGGCTAGTGAGTGTTATCTTATATAGTTTAGGGACCCTCACGTAAGGAGTGGTACTGTTCGCAAGTCTTCCTACCTTAATTAAAAGTTGAGATCGTCCCCCAAAGAAAAGACCACAGGCAAACCTGATCTACAAGTTTCTTCAGTAAGATTCATTCACAAGTGATTCTGGGTTGTGTCAAGTTGGCAGTTAAAACTAACTACATGGCCCTGTTAGAGGCTGATCTGAGACTTAACATTGAAATGGAAGGGATGGGACAAGAGATGACTCCAAAGGCATTTACTCTCTGCCTTTCTCTGTGATGCATTTTCCTAACTGTTCACACCCCCAGAAGGACTCGTGTTGGGAGGTTCCTACATCTGATTGATAAGTAACTAGGCATCTGGGTTCAGGATATCTCAAGTAGTAGTCTTAGCTTCTAAGTGAGGCAGCACCTTTAGGGGCCAAGTTCTACTGAACACACATCCATTGATTCTTTCCTTACCTCCAGCTGAAACTACAATACAAGGCGAGCGTGCCTAGAAGGGTTCATGTCCCTCCTCTGAGCCTTTCAAACATGTGTTCCACGGCCTTGAGCTAAGCTTGTCACCAAATGTGTCTGTCATCCTCCCTTTTTAAAGAAATGCCCTCATGCTGAGCAGGTCTTTAACTGAGCATACGCAGACATGTGTCCTTCCCCAGAACACTTCCTATGTGTACAGTCTTCCCAAATAGAGCCTCAGGAAGAACAAACACTATCAGAGCTCACTCTGTGCCTGCTGCGGGTAATGCAACTCTCTCTACTTGCATTTCTTCCCAGTGTCTATCTATCCTTGTTTTGCACATATCAAGGTGCAAAGTCATTGTACTTGGGGTGTGTGTGTGTGTGTGTGTGTGTGTGTGTGTGTGCCACCTACAGGGGAAGACATCTTTTGAACAATACTTGAGAGTTCACGTTTTTGCAATAGGCCTAAGATCATATCCCAACTAAAGTTTTTATATCTGTGGGAAATTAATGTTCGAGGTAAGCTATAATTATTGCTACTGGTATTTTAATCCATACTCAGTCAATTATATGTTAAATCAATAGCTCCAAAATTTTTGACATACCTTTTACCACTAAATGACAGTCAATTTTATACTCRTAAAAAGGACACTAAAATAGACACCTTAATATCAGCCATTGAAAAGGGTAAGTTTAACACAYCYGATTTCCTGAAAAGCTTCAATCACCTGCTATAAGCCAGAAAACAACAGGGCTATTTAAGACCACTTTCCTGTGTACTATAGACTTTTGGAAGGTAGATCTTAAGTACTTCCAAGAGTACTGTGGGCAGAGCAGTTAAGTACAGAGTCACAGAGCATTTGAAGAGTCTTGGGAGCACACCTGTGGCCAGCATCATTGCCACCGTGGGGAGGCGGGACAGACACATCTGCCACAAGCAACGGACTCCATCCAGTAGGCAAGCGTCTGGCACAAATGATTTGTAATGCTGGCAGTATTAAAAAGGCAGGCTTCCAGCTAAGATGGCAGGCTACAGCCAATGCCATTGGAGAAGCATCAGAAGACAGCAGAAGTGGATTCTTCTAAAGAGAAAGATGGAGAGCGTTGGGACCCCTCTCCACAAAGGGATGGAGAAGCTTCCTGAGACGTGAAGAGGGATCCTGGCAAGGGCACTGAGAGGAGGGGAGGACATGAGGGGAACACCTTCTGGCCCACAGCTCAGTGGTATGGTCCTGCAGGAGGCAGAAGCCTCTTCCTGAGGGAAAAACCACACAGGAGAAGAGGAATGCAGCATGAGAACAGCCCAGACCCCTCGTGAGCTTCCAACGCAGCGAGAGGCTTTGATGAGCCAGTGCTTCACGAGGCTCAGGAGCCAACAGTGGAGAGAAGTCCAGATTGGGCAACTTATCTGACTTAGGCACCATCACAACAGAACCAGATGTTAAAATCTGAGCAACCTCAGGGCCTAAGAGCTGGGTGAACAGGTCGGTGTACTGGCTGCTTTTCTTGATGCTCTGTCCAACACCTGACTAAAGGCAACTTCAAACAAAATGGCCGCATTTGTGGGGGCAATGAACAGAAATGGAAATCTTCATGGAAATCAAGCCAGACTCAGAAGACAAATACTGCCTGCTTTCTAACATATGTGGATGCTAGATTTAAAACTCTGTGTTTTGTGTGTGTGTGTGTGTGTATGTGTGTGTGTGTGTGAGTGAGAGAGAGAGAGAGAGCGTGTGCTATGTTTGTGTAGTCTGTTCATCTGTGTGTATGTAGTGTGTCTATCTCTCTGTGTGTTATGTTGTGTGTGCCTAGTGTGTATATCTGTGTGTATGTATATCTCTGTGTGTGTTGTGGTGTGTGTAATATGTGTGTGTTGTGTATGCATGTGTGTGTATGCATGTGTCTGCATGTAGGTCATGAAACTAGAAAGGGGATGATGAAGAGGATAAAGAGATCTAAGGGAGGGCCTGTCTGGGGGTAGGAATGAAAGAAAGCACAGAGGGGTAGGAACCATGAGGAGGCCATGGGGGGGCCATGGGGGAGGACAGGGGGAGGACATGGGGGAGGACATGGGGGAGGACAGAGGGAGGACTTGGGGGAGGACATGGGGAGGACATGGGGAGGACAGAGGGAGGACTTGGGGGAGGACATGGGGAGGACATGGGGAAGACATGGGGAGGGTGTGAATTAGAGCAAAATGTAATGATTAATAGGGATGAAAGTGCCACAGTAAAGTCAACTATTTTGTTATAACAATTTAAAAATGAATTTTAAATATTTTGAAATCAGAAAATTATTACAGGCCAATCGAGAAAGGATTTTCCAGGCAAAAATATTATACTACAATGGTTTGGAATTTCTTTTACAGAAAGAAAAACAAGCATGTGGTACTACTGTGAATTCTTCTCTCTTCTCCCAGCTCTGTTCAGACATACCTTCAACTAGCTGTCTGTCTGTCTGTCTGTCTGACTGACTGACTGTTTGTCTACGGAGAAGGGTATTACTGTGAAGTCCTGGCTGGCTTGGAACTTGTTATATAGACCAGGCTGGCCTTGAATTCAGATATCCTCCTGCCTCTGCCTCCCCGCCTCCCGCCCCCGCCCCCGCCCCCGCTCCTGCCTCCGCCCCTGCCCTGAGTACTGGGATTTTGCTTGTCTGTAGGTGGTCATTTTCCTGCAGAAGCCATCAGCAAACAATGTTGGTGCATCAAACATGGAAATACTTCACAGGCAAGCTAGGAACTCCAGGACCAGCGCATCTATTTCCCGCGGAAGCCTGACAGTTCCCCAGGAGCACACTGGCAGCCTGATGCTCTTTCTGGCCTTCACAACAGCAGCTCCTCTCTGTTCATGCTCCTCTGTCTCTCATTTCTGGCTGTGATCTGTTGGACTCCGTTTCTTTTATCTTTCAAAGCCATGTTCGGCCTTTTGATGAACACTTTCATTCTGGTGCTTTGACTTTGATTCCAGCCCCCGACTTTCCTGTCTCTGTAGCCCACGGCTTCTCACAAGAAGCAGGACAAGTAATTGCTGCTGGTGATGACTTGAAAGGATCGGAGACTTCTCTCATCGTGACGAAATGAGAATAGAAATTAAAGGCTTGTTTTTCTCTGCTGTGACATCTTGCTCTTCACATCTTGCCCTTCTGAAAACATATGGACATGAACACCATGTCACGTGGTCAGGGAAATGGTCCTTGCAGAGAGCTAGGCCCCAAGCATAGAGATGACAAGAAAATACCCATATTCTTGCTACTGGGAAAGGGGAGCTGGAAGCAGCCTGGCTGTCCAGCTCACTAACTCTCACTGACCCCCATTCCCCTCCCCGGACAAAGAGTGACCCCTATGAGATAGCATAAGTCACAGAGTCTGGGTGTGCATTGACCTGGCCCTTCTTCCCAGGGCAAGCCTTAAGAAGAGGATGCTTGCTGTGTCTGGGGGAGATGAAGGAAGATGAATCCTTCTCAGACCTTTTGTGTTGCTGCCCTTGCCTCTACTAGTGAACTTCATGCCTAGTGTTTATGTCTTTACTCCTCTATGGCATCTCTTCTCTTCCCTTCCTGAAACCTAATAGTCAATAGCAGCTGAACAGCTAGAAATCCATGTCCGTGCTATTAAATGTCTCAGAGACCGTAGAGCCAGTTCTGAAGAGGTATGCCAAAGGAGACGGCTCTTATAAACGTGCACATAGGTTTATTTATAGGTTTTCTAGAGTTCAGCTCAGATGTGTGTGTGTGTGTGTGTGTATGTGTGTGTAAAATGTGCAACTTTTCTTCTTCCCATGATTCCTTAAAAAGTATTATAGCTATCTATAACATATACTATAACATATACATTGCTTTAGATATCATAGGTAATCCTAGAAGTTACTAGAAGCCTATGGCAAGATCACACGGAAATACTTCACTATTCTTTTTGTTATTTTATTTATTTATTCACTTTGCATCCTGCTCATAGCCCCCTCCCTCCCCTCCCTTCAGTCCCACCCTCACAAACTCCTCCCCCTCATTATCATCTCCCCTCCTCTTCAGAGAAGGAGAATCCCCACCCCCACCCCTCGTACCATCCCACCACGGGAGATCAAGTCTTAGAAGGACTAAGCACATTCTCAACCACCGAGGCTTACCCAGGCAGTCTCGCTAGGAGAAGGGAATCCAATGGCAAGCAACAGAGTCAGAGACAGCCCCAGCCTGCTCCAATTATTAGGGGACCCACTTGAAGACTAAGACACTCTTCCACAAGACTCCTGAGCTACGCCTGATGTTTGGCTGCCGGTTCCTGCATCTCTTTCCATCAGCTGCTGGATGACGCCTCCCAGGAGATAGTTACGCCAGACTCCTGTCTGCAAGCACAGCAGAGTATCATTAATAGTGTCAGGGATTGGATCTCTTACATGGGGTGGGTCTCAGGTTAGGCCAGTTGTTGGCTGGCCATTCTCTCAGCTTTATCCCTGCACATCTTATAGGCAGAACATGGGTCAAAAGGTTTTGTGGGTGGGTTGATGTCCCACTCCCTTCACTGGACGTCCTTTCTGGCTACAGGAGGTGGCCATGTCCTCTCCACATCCTCTGCTGCTAAGACTCTCAGCTAAGGTCATCCCCATAGACTCCCAGGAGCATCCCCTGTTCCAGGTCTCAGGCTAGTCCCAGAGATGCCCCCAACCCATCTCCCTTCTCTCCCCAAGCCCTTTCCCACCCTCCCTCTCCCCGCACCTGATCCCAATCCCAGTATCCCTCCTCATCCCCTCTCTCCCATTCCCATTTCCCTCCATCTATCCACTTCCGAGTGATATTCATGTATCTTCCCTTGGCCCTCGTTACTTAGTTTCTTTGGGTTTGTGGATTGTAGCATGGTTATCCTGTACTTTATGGCTAATGTCTACTTATAAGTGAGTACATACCATGCATGTCTTTATAGATCTGGGCTACCTCACTCAGGATGATATTTCCTTTCTATTTCTATCCATTTGCCTGCAAATTTCATGGTGTCTTTAATGTTAATAACTGAGTACTATTCCATTGTGTAGATGTATCACCTTCTCTTTTTTCATTCTTCAGTTGAGGAACATCTAGGTTGTTTCCAGTTTCTGGCTATTATAAGTAAAATTGCTATGAACATTGAGCAAGTGTCCCTGTGATATAGTGGGGCACCACGTGGGTATATGCTCAGGAGTGGTATAGCTGGGTGTTGAAGTAGAACTATTCCCAGTTTTCTGAAAAACCACCAAATTAATTTCCAAAGTGCTTGTACAAGTTTGCACTCCTACCAACAATAGAGGATTTTCCCCCTGGCTCCACGTTCTTGCTAGCATGTGCTATCTACTTGAGGCTTTTATTTTAACCATTCTGATGGGTGTAAGCAAGAATCTCAGAGTCCTTTTGATTTGTATTTCACTGATGATTAAAGATGTTAGACTTCTTTAAGTGTTTCTCAGCTGTTATATTTTAATTATTAGCCCTCTGTCAGATGTAGGGTTGGTGAAGGTCTTTTTCCTTTCTGTAGGCTGCAGTTTTGTCCTGTTGACAGTGTCCTTTGCCTTACAGAAACTTTTCAGTTTCATGGGATCCCATTTATCAATTGTTGGTCTTAGTGCCTGAGCTATTGGTGTTCTGTTCAGGAAGTTGTCTTCTGTGCCAATGTGTTCAAGGCAGTTCCTCATTTTCTCTTTTAATAGATTTAGTGTGTCTGGTTTTATGTTGAGGTCTTTGATTCACTTGTACCTGAATTTTGTGCAGGGTGATAAATATGGGTTTATTTGCATCCTTCTACATGCAGATAACCAGTTAGACCAGCACCATTTGTTGAATCTTTTTCCATTGTATGGTTTTCACCTCTTTGTCAAAAATCAAGTGTCTATAAATGTGTGGGTTTATTTTTGTGTCTTTGATTCTATTCCATTGATCAATCTGTCTGTTTTTATGCCAATATCATGTGGGTTTTATTACTATTTCTCTGTAGTATAGCTTGAAGTCAGAGATGATGATACCTCCAGATGTTCTTTTATTGTATAGGATTGATTTAGCTCTCCTGGTTTTTTTTTTCCATATGAAGTTGAATATTGTTCCTTCAAGGTCTGTAAAGACTTGTATTGGAATTTTGATGGGAACTGCACTGACTCTGTAGATTGCCTTTGGTAAGGTGGCCATTTTTTTTCTTTTTCTATGACACATGGTCTAATGGAGCTGAGGCTGGCCTTGAACTATCAACCCTTCTGCCTCCACCTCCCAACTGCTAGGATTGCCGTCATTTACCTCCATGCCTGGCATCTCATCATTTTCCATAAATGACTGGAGCATAGTTGGATCCAGGAGCTGTGGGAATTCTACAATAGATCCCTCCTAGACCCTGAGGGGTAACTCCATTATATTTGTAAACACGATTCAGTGTGTGTTATTAGTAAGTCACTTGCAAAACTATAAGGAGATACACATTTCTTTCTATAGGGTCATTATGCACACTCAACTTAATGCACATAGAGATTAGGTTTTCTGTTTGACCACAGCCCCTAACACACAACACAATGGAGCAAGTAGGCTTTTGACCTTTGCATGGCGTGAGTTCTTCAGACCTTTGTCCTCTAAGTTACACAAATAGTAAACAGTTGATGGGTAGAAGGAGCTCTTCAGCGGAGCTGCCTGTGTTATGCAGGGGACGCACAGAGGCAACTGTCAAGTGGCCATCACTCAAACTGGCATGGGATGTCTTAGTGATGCTGTTGCTTGAGGTCTCACAAGGCCAGTGTGAACTGCGCACAAGCAGAACTCGATACATCCTCCTGACTGTCCCACAGAGCACTCTCATTTTGTTTTTGTTTTAATTAATTTCATTGTGTCTGTCCACTGTACATGGCATGTGTTAGATAAGAACCCTTTCATACCTGGGTGGGACATGTGCTTGGCCCATCCCTGTTCATGTGCACTTTGATTTATCTTTTATGAACAGAGGAAACCACAATCTTTCTATTATTTTTTTTCAAGCTTTTAGGGCAAGATTCCAATAGAGGGAAACATGGCCACGAGTCCCCGTGTATCTGTCAGCTACTGACTTAATGAAATGGAGAGTCCTTCAGACAGAATCAGTTACTGTCATCAAATTACCGGGAAGCACCGAGAAGAACCCGAGAGCTCTCCCTTGGCCACACGCCAGTCTCAGATTCTCCTGGGGAGGAACTCAGTTTTCAACCATCCTTAAGACAGACTGTCTGTGAGTTTCCCCTTTTATATGTGATGAGAAAATGGCTAAGGTCCAAGTTCTTACAGCCAGGAAGGGAAGGAAGAGGCCAGTCTCCTTCTCAGGCTGGAGGGAGGCTTTTAGGGAAGTATACTGAGAGTCTTTGGAGATGGTCATGGAGTGCGCATTACAAAGACAAGTGTCATGAGCCAAACACAGCCCAGGACCGGATTATACTCACTGTACCTTGAAACAGTAAGACACACGATTGCTGTTTTAAGGGACTTGCTAGAGAGTCAGCTCAGTCTGACTCCTGTGAAAGACTACCTCCAAAACCAAACTAGAACAGACAAATAAACAAAAACCCTAACTCAAAACCAGGTAGACATCCCTTAAGGAATCATGGCTTATCCTTTGATGTCCACACACACACACACACACACACACACACACACACACACACACACACACACCTGCACATATGCGGGTGCACATGCACCGTGTGAACTATAGGAGGCGCAAGTTAACTCTAGCACTAAAAAAATATGGTGTGTGTGTGGGGTGGGGAGGGAGGGATTGAGGGGAAGAAAGCCAAGGAGAGCTGTATTGGACTCAGCAGCAGAGAGACTTCTGTGTCAACTCCCAGGCTCAGGCTAGCACAAGGACACAGCATTTCCAGGAAAGCCCTGTTGTGGGAACAGACACACAGCTGCAAGAAGGCAGTTCCCTGGAAGAGTCTCACACCCAGCCAAAGGACCGGAGAGTCAGGAGCCAGAGAAAGACAGGGAGAGAATCAAAAAGCCCCGAAGACCTCAAAACCAATTTTCCAAGGTCTGATGAGACTCGGCGTTGGAATATAAATTTAACTGAATTATTTATTGAACATAAATGGACTTTCATCCATGGCAGAGCTGGGTTTGCAAAGCGAAATGGACATTCACCTCGAGAGAAAATTGCTTCTTATCTGTGGAGATAATTGTTTGCAAGAAAGCCCAGGCTGGAATGGAAAGGCAAGGCCGAGTGTTTGCCCCATCCTCACCGGAGCTCTGAAAAGCGTGGTCTTGGGTGACAAGAGATTCAAAGTGAGAAAACGTGTCTGTGGGTTAGAGATGCTTGCTGCAGTACAGGGAGAGAAGACAGAGCAGTGGTCTGTGCATTATCTTTCCAAGATGCAGGTGACAGCGTGGTAGAAGTCAAGTGTTTTGTTTCCTACTTTCAACTTCATTTATTTTGAAAAGCAAAGGTCATGTACTCAAGTGATATTTAATATGGACGGACTTCCTGTAACCCCTTCTTTGCTATTCCACCCTGGTTATACAACTGCTCCCTCTTTAAAGGCAACTGTTAATGATTTCTATTGTACACGAGACTTCTGTGCAAACACTTGGGTGCACACACCAACGAATGCCCAGAAGTAGACATTTTACTTTATTTTCTATTTCTGCAAAGTTATTAATAGTATCTTTTAGTTTTTAAAATTTCTGAAATATTATTATTATTATGTGTGTAAAGTGAGTGTATGTGTATATGCGTGTATATGTACGTGTGTGTGAAGTGTGTATATGTGCATGAGTGTGTATATATGTGCGTGTGTGTGAAGTGTGTATATGTATATGTGTATGTGTGTGAAGTGTATGTATGTGTGTTAATGTGTCACAGTGTGTGGAGGTCAGAGGGCAACTTCCAGGAATTGGTTCGCTCCTTCCATTGTGGGATCCTCAGGTTGTCAAGATTGAATAGAATGTATAAAATTAGTCCCACACCTAATAATATTATATTAATGACATAATACTATGTTATATATAGTATAAAATATAATGTAAATATATTAAAATTTTTATAAATATATAATATACTTATTAATGGCATCCTTGAAATGACATATTTTCTAATGAGAAAAAAACAAGGTAGAAACAGAAAGAGCGAGCTTGTCTTGGGGACAGAGTGATGGAAACAGAGCAGAATTCTAACCTGCCATCAGGTAGGCTCAGTAAGACAATGAGATTTGTGCAGTAACTTGAAGAATGACGGTGTGAACTTCACACACCGGGGAAGGGCCATGGCGCTTGACAGTAGCCCGGGCTAAGCACACGGCCAAGCTGAGGCCAATCATGTTTTCTGATGCATTTGATGTTTGAGAGAAAGAAAACAGTGACCAATGACTGAGGTCATTCCATGTGACCGAGCTGCAAGATGCGGCGGCCTCATTCAGTCATGCCTTGACAGAGCTCCAGATCTGTACCACAATAGACCTTCAACACAGAATCTTCTCTGCCAGCATGAGTTGAGCCTCGGTGCTGGAAGCCCATGTGCCTCATTCCATTACTCGACACAACACATTTAACTTTCAACCAAAACTACAAGGCAGAGCAAAAGGCAAGGGGGGAACCAGGAGCTGGTGAGATAACCCAGTGGCTAAGGCACTGGCTGCTCTTCCAGAGCACCTGGATTGGCTTTCAACTCCTACAACTACCTATAGTTCCAGCTCCGGGGAATCTGATACCCAATTCTGGCTTACACACACACACACACACACACACACACACACACACACACGACCTGTGTGTACACATGCATAACCATATAAATGAAAGTAAATCTTGAAGCCAATGCAGCGAATGGCATGTTGATGCAAAATGATTGACAGATTGAACCAGATTCAGCCATGTTGAAAGCTCTGGGACTCTCAGATGAAGACCTTAGGATAGCTGTCTAGTGTGTGTTTGTCATGTTTTGTTAGGGTCTTTACTTGTTTGTTTCAAAGCAGATCTGTCTGGCTAGCACAGGCTGCTCTCAAACATCTTATCTCACCTCACTCTCCCAAGCTCTAGGCTCACAGATGTGCACCAGACGCCAAGCTCTGGTGAGACTTAAACCCATTGGACCCAGTTAACGAGATCTCAGGATGTGAGGGGTGTTTACAATCAGCAGCTAATTCTGTGTACCAGGGATAAACAGCTAGATTCCAATGTAAAAAAAAAGCTAAATGTACTGTATTTAAAACATTATATATTCAGGCTTGCTCACCTGAACATGTAACACAGGTCCGTGCTCCAGATACCCCTGTTTGGAACTTACTGTACGAAACCACCATGCCAGTTGGGATTTTTATGATATGAACTGTGTCATAGATTCTAAAGAGGTGGTCTTACCTACAGCAGTGCTATCTATGCAAGACTATATATGTGTATATGTATGTGTGTGTACACATATGTATATATGTGTATATGTATATATGTATATAGAGATTCTAAAGAGGTGGTCTCACCTACAGCAGTGCTATGCAAGACTATATATGTGTATATATATGTGTATGTACACATATGTATATATGTGTATATGTGTATATGTGTATATGTGTATATGTATATATGTATATATGTATATATGTATATATGTATATAGAGATTCTAAAGAGGTGGTCTCACCTACAGCAGTGCTATGCAAGACTATACACACACATATGTATGTATATATGGAAAGAGAGATAGGCAGACAGGTATTGGCAGAGAGGCAGAGAGAGAGAGAGAGGGAGAAAGAGAGAGGGGGGGGCAGAAAGCCAGGGCTCAGCAAGAAAAGGTAATTACTATGAAGCCTGGTAACCCATGTTCGATCTGTAAACTCACATAAATGTGGAAGGAAAGAACTGATTCTAGGACTTTCACATATGCTGATCCTCCCTCCAAATAAATGAGTGTAATAAAAATATAATTAGGTTGTAAGGTATCCAATAGAATATTTTGTTTATTTTATATGTTCGTTTTTTTAAAATATCTGGAGCAGAACATGGAGTTTCTAAAAAATAAAAAATCCCAATCTCTCTTAAAAATATATATCATTATGTCTAGATCTAATCTTTTCCCACACCCATTTGTAGGAGGGTAAACCATGCCAGGAAGCTTGGTGGGCARAGTGGGTCTGAGACCCTGGAAACTCAGTGGGGACACCCCTGAGATGGTCGGAGCCTCCCCACTGCCTGCCAGATCCCTGGTCTAGAACATGTGTCACACTTCCCACATAAGGAAACATGACCTGCGGTCACGTAGGCCCAGAACGAGGGATCTAGAGGCCCTGAGGGTTTAGCCAAAAGGCTTCTGTTTCCAGACATTCCTCCCTGCGAAAAGTATTTAATCTCAGGTACGTGTTCATTTTCCACTATGAACATCCAATAAACAGTTTGGAACCAAGGACTGTCGCTTTCATCTCTTTCACCACCATGGGGAACACGGAGAAGGCCTTCACCTACAGAGCCCCTGCTTAGTTCTCCTGTAGAAGGCCTCTCTGTACTCCCAGGGACAACCACCTCTGCCAAGCTAAGGACAGTCACCAGTGAGCGAAGCCAGAGCTCCGCCTCTGTGCTGGCTGGTTTTGTGTATCAACCTGACAGAAGCTGGAGTTATTACAGACAAAGGAACCTCCCTTGAGGAAATGCCTCCATGAGATCCAGCTGTAAGGCATTTTCTCAATTACTGATCAAGGAGGGAGGGCCCATTGTGGGTGGTGCCATCCCTGGGCTGGTAGTCCTGGGTTCTATAAGAAAGCAAGCTGAGCAAGCCAGGGGAAGCAAGCCAGTAAGTAACATCCCTCCATGGCCTCTGCACCAATGCCTGCCTCCAAGTTCCTGCCTGTATGAGTTCCTGTCCTGATTTCCTTTGGTGATGAACAGCAATGTGAAAGTGTAAGCTAAATAAACCCTTTCCTCCCCAACTTGCTTTTGGTCATGGTGTTTTGAATACCAACTCTTAAGGTATCCTCCCCAACCCTCCACCCTAGGCTTGTTCTCAGCTCTTCCGTGACTCCCATTGGTGCCCGGATGTCTGATAGTCGGGGAACCACCACAAGCCCTGACCTCATCGCAGGCCTGGGGAGCCCCCGACACTTTGTTCCTGACTTCTCTGTGCAGTTCTCCAAGGCAACTGGAGGCCGGGAAGTCAGGGAATATCAGCTTCAGCCTTCTCCCCAATCTCAGAGTGCGTTTTCCCATCTCCCGAGCTGTGCTCTGCGTTTTCTTTCTTTTCAGGCCAACACCTGACCACAATGGCATGGGTTAAGCACAGTCAAGCTCCCCAAATTTCACCTCCCTAATGGCTGTGCCCAGCAGCCAGGCAGAACGCAGAGCCACATCATTCGTGAACAAAAAGCCCACAGGCCTTCAAAAATAATGAAAAATTGTCTATTCTTGCCCCTATGTGACTTTGGACCTGCTTACTTGAGAAGTTTTGTTTGCTTTAAAGATTTATTTTATATATGCGTATATGTGTGCCTATCTGTGTGTGAGTTTACACAAGTGAGTGCAGGTGCCCGTGGAGGCCAGAAGAGGAAGCCATATGCCCAGGAGCTGGAATTATAGGCAATGGATGGGCAGCATGATAGGGATGCTGGGAACGGAACTCAGGGTTTTTAGCAAGAGCGGCATGYGCTCTTAACCACCGAGCCACCTCTCCAGCTGCTGCTTGGAAAGCTTTAACTAGTCCATCACAAGCGAGAACGCGCTAACAGTACACATGCCTGCTCATGAGTGTTTCTTCACTCTGCAGCAGAAGTAGCCAAAGCCCTTCTGTGGTGATCGCCATTGGTGTCATCTCTGCATTTGAAACTAGTGTTGAGGGCTGGGGAGATGGCTCAGTGAGGAAAGGGGCCCCCAGTCAAACCTGACAACCCTGATGGAGAGAACTAACACAGTTTCCTTCGGACTCTCCCCTTGTTCCGTGCATCCCTCCCACTAACACAAATAAATATAACAAACACGTTGAAGAATGAACTTTGTCATCGCCGCCACAGATGCCCTGGGTTTTAAGCCTGGGGGAAGACGGAGTGTAGGTTTCCTGCTATTCTAGGGTTTCCCCGGGGGTGGATTTCTGGGATGGAAAGTGGAACTCTCTGCCGAGGGTTGGTGGGATGATGGAGGAGGCTCACTGTGAACTGCTGAGACTTCTCACACAGTGTGGAGAGTGGTTACCAAGCAGAGAGGCCGGGGTGGCATGGGGGGGGGTGGGAGCAGAAGGTGTCAGTTTACAGAAAGACTTGAGGTGGGGTGTGGGGGGGGCAGAGAAGCTGTGTCAGGAACAGCTTTACCAACCTGTCACTTCACTGGTGACGGGTGTTTATCAACCTCTGCCTTTGTGCCAGGCATGGTTCTCGGTGACATGTTAGCAGGAGCTAAGCTAACAGCCTTGGGGATGCAATGTCCTGCCTGGTTAGGAGGACCATAATATAGGGATCTCACCCGGGCCTTTATTGCAGGAGCTGACATGTGGGCAGGAGTAGCTTTGGAAGAGCATAAAGTACCGGCCCTCAACAGCATGCGTGGCTTGCTGTTCTCTGGTGTCCGGGTCTGCCTGGCTRGTGGTCTCTGCTCGTTGTCTTTAGCCCAGAGGGAGACATGCCAGGAGCAGATTGTTTGAATGACTGGCCTGCAAAGAGCTGCAAAGGTGGCAGTATACCCCTCATTTATAGCGTTCAGTGTGTTCCTAGAGATTCTGGGATCGCCTGCCAAAGCTCTAGACACCAGACAGATCGTGAACACGCTGAGCTTGTTTGATAGAACAGGGAAATGTGGGAGAAGCCAGCCTATAAGCCCACAGATGGGAAGAAGTGAGTACTGAGAACGGGTGGGTTGTGTGTTGTGGGGTGTGTGTGTGTGTGTGCTGACACTGCAGTGGGCCAGGGCCAGGGCTAGCTGTTTTTAGGGCAGCTTCCTTCTGCCTGTCTTCTTTCTGTGTCTTCAGAGCTTGTCCTGGTACCTGCCCGTCTGGACTTCCCCCTGGTGTGAAGTCCGAAGGTCACATCCCTGACCTCTAGCTATAGTTGGGAAGGCCGGGTTTTTCACCTAGCTCATGGTTACACACCATGACCTCAGACAAAAGGTGATTTTTGTGTGAATTTAAGTGATTCCTACCCAGATGTCAAGCTCCCTGAAATGAGTCAGCCTTACACTGCTGCTCTTTCTAAGCCTTACAGGTAGGGGGCGCTCTAAAACAAGTTTTCCAGTTAGGAGGGTTGCGCTGTGATATGTCAACTTAGCAATAGAATGCTAAGGGAATGTCTGTATGCAAGACCTGACTCACACTACCTTTCCACCTTTGTTCAGCCCAGAGCCCAGAGTGGGTTCAGGAAGTGGATTTTCTAGCGCATATACATTCTCAAGATCAGCACCTGGCAGAGGGGTCCGGCAATCCTTTCACTGTATGGGGTGGGGGGTGGGGAGGAAGCTGGTTCTGGTGTTG
>BDUI01004451.1:37236-47605 GCA_002335545.1 Apodemus speciosus
GTTTCTCTGTGTAGCTCTGGTTGTCCTGGAACTCTCACTCTGTAGACCAGGCTGGCCTTGAACTCAGAAATCCGTCTGCCTCTGCCTCCCAAGCGCTAGGATTAAAGGTGTGAGCCATCACCACCGGCTAATCTTTTTTTTTTTTTTTTTTTTTTTTTTTTTTTAAGGCAAATAGTACCCCTCATTCCCTCGCCTAAAACCAAAACCAAAGAGACTCTTTTCCCAGTCCATTGAGGAAAAGGGTTGAAAATTCACTGGAAGCCCACCTCACTGTGTATAAATCATTCCTAGCTGTGACGGGTTGAGAACCCAGTTTTCCTCATGGATTGTATGTTGAAGGCTTCTATCCCAGCAGGTGGCACTATTTTGGGAGGATCTGGACATTTTTAGGAGGTAGGGAGTAGATGGAGAGTGTGGGCCATTGGTGTGTGTTTGAAGGTAGGGTCTTCTCTCTGTATCCCCTGGTCATCACAAAGTGCTCTCCTGGGCATGTGATCTTTTGGTTATGTAAAATCATGCACATTGCTTGAAATAGTCTGTGTTCCCAGTCTTTGGCTACAGGCTCAAGGCCATGAGGACACATGTTCATGAGGCCAAGCATTATAGTTTTAATTCCTGCCCAAGTTCCAAGTAATACAAAGTATATTGACTCAGGATCTATTGGGTTCCTTACTGGTTTAATTGAAGTTTCAATTAGAGATTTTTTTGCTGTTCTGTATCCCACCCTGTTTTCAATGAGAGTTCAAGGCTGACTGAGTCCCTGAACCCATCTTAAAAAATCCAGTTCCCATGCTCACTGTGACAACCGTCAACCCAGCCCCATCTGAACCTTCTGTTTCCTCTTTCTGTGTGTGGGACCTTCATGCTGCATCGTTCAACTGTGACTTGAAATCTAATTTTAACTGAAAACAGACTGTGATTTTGAGAACAAACAAAAGCTTTCAGAGTTGGATCGGCTTGCTTCCCAGGTCACCTGTCTGATGGTGAGTGTCCTTCTCTAATCTAAAAGAAGCAGAGTCAAGTCAAGTACACCGTAGTGCCCATTAAAACGCAGCTGTGGGGCTGGAGAGATGGCCAGACATGATGAGCACTGACTGTTCATCCAGAAGACCTGAGTTTGGTTCATCACCCAAACGTGGCAGCTTACAAACATCTGTTACTCCAGATCCAGGAGATCAGATGCCCTATTCTGACCTCCTCTGGTGGTACATAGACATACTCGCAGGAAAACGTCAGTGTCCATAAAATAAAATGGAAAAAAAAAGCTTAATTGGAATTTTCCTGTTGTATTATTTTGACAATGTAGATCATATTCAGTTAGGAAAGAATTATGGGAATTAATAGGAGAGAGAAAAGAGACTCTTACAAGTCATTGTGTCAGAGCTATTATTGAATTCACCCTCACAGAAGAGATGTAAGTATATTGAAGTATATAGTGACATGCACACTGTGAGCCTGTCATAATGACTGAGTAAAAGGTATAGTCATATAACAAGTCATTCTCAAAAACTTATCAAACATAGTATGCCTAGTTAAATTTGAATTTATAAACAATGACTGATTTTAGTAAAGAATGTGGTGTGAATGGTGTAGGACACATTTATATTCGTCATGCTCAGAGGAGCTACAACATATGTGTTTCATGCCCCTGCCCTGCTTTTGGCAAACTCTTGATGCTGATTAAAAATTTTTTAAAGATTTATTTATTATTATATGTAAGTACACTGTAGTTGTCTTCAGACACTCCAGAAGAGGGCATCAGATCTCATTATGGATGGTTGTAAGCCACCATGTGGCTGCTGGATTTGAACTCAGGACCTTCAGAAGAGCAGTCAGTGCTCTTAACTACTGAGCCACCTCTTCAGCCCCGATGCTGATTATATTTGTCATCCCTTCTTAGGAATCAAGTACCCTACAAATATTTTTCCCATAACTTTAGCCTTCTGTCCCTTCCTTATGCATGGTGGTATATCATGTCACATTGTAAATTTGTGGTTTACACTTACAGTTGGACTCTGAAGACATAAACTCTGCCCTTAACCTGATGGTCTTTCCATAGGAGACCCCAGAGGACATCCAGTCACTAGAATTGGCCACTCAGATGCAACTTCAGGAAGATTCCCTATCAGTGTCTCTGCTGGATACAGTATTCCACTCTCCATGTTTCTCACCCTTTGCTGTACCTGAGAAGGTTCTCCTCAGGAGGGTGTCCAAGTGGGTTTGTGGACCAGGACCTCATCTGCAGCTGGGTAAACAGAGCCTGGGCTGTCCTTCATGGGGAACCATTCCTCTGTGACGTCTGAACCTGAACTTCAGCTTCAGCATACTTTTCAGGCTGTCTCCAAGAGACACCTGTGGTCAAGTGAGGTGGGCAGGGTCTAGACTACCCGCAAGCTGACCTATTCACTGTAGATGGAATTGCATTATGGCCTCCAAACCTTAAGGAAGACATTCTGCCTGCTGTGACAGTACTTAGAGATGGAGACTTTGGGAAGCAGTTAAAGTGAGAGAAGATCATGAGGTTGGGGCCATCAAACTGGGATCAACACTCTTGGAAGATGACACACAAGAGAGAATCCTTGTTCTCTTCCACACTTCTGAACACACAGAACGAAAGGAGGTATCAACAAACCATGATGAAGGACTAAAGTGGGGATTTCTAACTTTGTTGGAGACTCGGTTGTATCATATGATGTGCTTCTGGAAACTGTCTTGTGAGAGGATGTTTTGCTGAAGTAGACATGTGAGAGGATGCTTTTCTGAGGGCAGACACATGGTATTTTTCTAGAAGCTGCCTGGTGAAAGGGCATGTGATGTTTGGGAAGAGTATAAGGATAACCCAACAGACAGTGGATGATGCTGTGTGGTGTTGGTTCGCCTTGTCCCTCGTTGCTGGTTATCATTGGGCTTCTCTGATGCTGGTCTTCACTGATCACTCTCTGGTATTGGTTTGCCTCGCTTTCTTTGCTTGTTGTGACTTCGTAGAGAGAAATGCACCAAAGAACTTCTGATGGTGTTTCTGCTGCTTCATGCTGCTTCCATGGACTCATGCCAATTGGTGGAGCCTTATGGGTTCTTTTGGATCAAGCCACTGCTACTGATTCATGTTTGATATTTGTTAATGGACTGGACTGCTGACAATGAAGATTGGAATTGCCCCAAAGAATTGTTTCTAAACAGGTCCACAACCCCCTATTTCCTATTAATCTTTCTTTTCCCCTACCTCTGGTGGGTGGTGGGCTAGAAGGGAGGTTGAAGAACCAAAGACCCAGAATTAAAATAGGCTTTGAAAAATCTAAGCCTAAAAAAGACCTCACCAGAAACTGTCCACACTGGAGTCCTTCATCACAGATTTCAGCCTCTGGCAGCATAAGGCAGTATATTTCCATTTCCAAAGTCTACTACTCTATACTTTGTTATGGCAACATGAAGCAACTGAGGCATCACTGTGCAGATCAATCTATGAGCATTGTTGGGAGACCCTGGGCAAGAACAGACTGTAGCTATGACCCAGGAATCTGCTTAGAACTGTCCCCACTTAGTAAGAGGTGCTCCTATCAATTTCTTTTCTTACTCCTGTGACAAAACACTTGAAAAAKTAACTTAAGGAAGGAAGGCTGTGTTTTAGCTTCAGTTCCCAGGTACAATCCCTCATGGGGGCAAAGGCATGGAGGCAGAAGCTTCAGGCAACTGGACACATTGTGTGCAAAGTCAGGAATCACAGAAGGATGAATGCTACGGTTCACCTCATGTGATCTTTAGTTTTAATTGCCAGCTTGACACAATGTAAAATTATCCTGGCTACAAGTCTCAACAAGGAACTGTCTGGATGAGGCTGGCCTCTGGGCACCTCTCTGGAGAATTGTTTTGATTGTGTTTGAGTTGAGGCTGAAGACCTGTCCACAATGGGCAGCACTACCCCCTGAGCTTGGGTTTGGGGCTCCATTAAGTTGGGAAATGAACTAAGTAATAGACCTGGGTACCTTTGTTTTCTCTGCCTTCATCTGTGGATGTGATGTCCCTCCAGGCCCTGCTGCTCTGCTCTCCCTGCAGTGATGGGCCCTGACCTGGAGCTGTGATCTAAAACAACCTCTTCTCCCCCCTAAATCTCCTTCTGCCAGAATACTTATCCCAGTGACAGAAATGAAACCAGGGCAGACTTGTTTTCTCCTCTCCGCTCAGTCCTGTGTGGAATCGTGCTGCCCACAGTCAGGATGGATTTCCTCACCTCAGTTAACCTCCTGGAGCTCTTCCCTCACAGATAAGCCCTGGAGGTTTTTTTTTTTTCCAGAATAACAAATTCAGTCAAGCTGATAGTGAAGATAAGCCATTACAGATGTCGACAGAAGACGGAAAAATGAGGGAAATCCCCAAAGCAAGAACCTCCTGCAAACTGACTACAAACACCACCAAGCCTGTCTATCTGTCCCCAACGTAATTGCAGGGTCACAGTAGCACTACCTAGAGTAAGCACTGGAGCCTGCCCAGTGCTGGATGCCCCCCAGGGCTCTCCTTTGCTCGGATTTCCACGTGGCTGAGTGTTGGATTCGTGGGCAGGGGTCAGCCCTTGCTGGACGGGAGGGAAGGGTTTCTGTCCTTGATGCCAGACTCTGAGAGCCACACCAGTGCGAGTCTCCCACCAGGGGTGGGGCCTTGGGAGCACTGTGCCTGGAAGCTGAGGAACGAGGCTCAGCTCCAGCCCGCAGCCTCAGCGCCTTCAGACCTTTCCCAAGTCCTTAGACATCAGTGGGTCTCCGTATTAATAAACAAAATGCCTCTACCTCACAAGTTAATTAATGAATTAATTACTCACCAAAAGGCAATGTTCTTTACTAATCTTCTCTGATTAGATTTTTTTTTCCAGAGTAACTCAGGGATCTGTTTCTTGTCCCTAATCCAGTGGCCTCAAGTTTGAGGCCATAAGTCTCCCATTYTCCTGAGTATCCATTTCTGTCACAGATGACACTTCTGTGTGGAAGCAAGCAAATCAGAGAACGTCTTTTCCTCCCCTGTTTGCCTATCTGTCTGCTTTGTCAAACAGGCTGTGAGGCCGGTGACTGGAAAGGAGRTTTTTATTCCTAAACAGTAAGTGAACTGGGAGGCAGATCAGTCAGCAAAGCAATCGCTGCCCAGGCACAAGGTTCTGCATTTCCTCCCCAGGAGCCACATTTAAAGAAGCCAGGTACGRTGCTATGTGTTTGTCATCTCGGAAACTCGGGAGGAGCCACGGACAGGCAGATAACCTTGGGCTCACTGGTCAGCCAGCCTAAGCCACTTGGCAATCACCAGGCTAGTGAGACCTTTCTCAAAAAAAAAACCCCCAAAAAAACAACAACAACAACAAAAAAACAAAACAACAACAACAAAAAAAAAACAAGGGAGCTGGTTTGAGGCTATCCTATGCCCTCTGCTCATATTTACACAGAGATGCAGACAGACAGACAGACAGATAACACACGCACACTCACACAGTGTTTTACAAAATCCAAGAAAAAAAAATGTTAGAAAGCTATGTAAGAGCTCTCTTGCAAAGTATTAGTTTAGAAGTTATCAGCAGATTGGAATTTTTAAATGCCAGCACTGGAGTTTGGTTTAGAAACCGTCAAATCCGCCCCCTTCATGTCACAGTGGGGAGAYGGTTACACAGACAAGCGAGAGTGAGAAGAAGGCGAGGAGAGAGGGAGGCAGTGTGGCTGAGAAGGCTCGAGCCAGAGCTTACTTAATATTCTGAGCTCACTGTGCATGCGGAACCCTGTAAGTAAGCACCTGCACGAGTGTGCACACGAGCACACACACACACACACACACACACACACACACACTGTCTGCAAGCACGCATGCTTGCAGTCGCTCACTCTGGCACACGCTGTGCTGCATGGCGGCCCCTTCAGTCCTCTCTCCAGGCTGACTTCGTTGTCTCATGCACCATTGATGCTCCCACTTAAAGCGTCGGCAGTCTCTGCAGCATCCCTCAAAGCTGTCTTGTAGGCTGGCTTTCTGCACTCTGTAGAAGTAAGCTCTTGGCTGTTCTGGAGTCTGTCTTCCCATTCAAGTAGGTACATCTACATTTAGGTGGCAACTGTGACTCCTAGCTTTTATCTGTTTATTTTTATTTATTTAAAGTTCCTGGCTAGTCTTGAAGGTGCTCACTTTAATTTTTTTCTTTGTCCTCATTTTTGTGTGTTCCCACTCTCAAATGTGCAGACTGAGTCATAGTACATGGTTGTACTCAGACCAGCGTCTTCTACAGTGTCACCGGCTGGGCTGGTTGTCTCAGAGATAAAAATGAAAATACATCTAAAGGATGCAAGCTAGAAATACTCCAGGATCTGGGACAATACTAGAACCTGTATGGCCCTGCAGTAAGTGAGATGTGGCGTTGGAATCGTGATGTAAGATGGATCTCAGACTAGCAGTGGCAACGGGGATGCACAGGGGCGTTCCTTCCACCGCTATGCTAATGTATCCGGGGGTCTGTTTTGCCTCACAGCTCAAGAGTGCAGTTTATCACAGATGGCAAGTCAGACAGGAGGAGCTGACCACACTGCACCCAAGCCCGGAAGCAGAGCCACATATATATGGCCTTCTCAGTTCGCTTTCTCCACTCTGCCCAGCCCAGGATTCCCGCCCAGGGTGGATGCACTGAGGATCCCACCTCGACCCTCCTAACTAAGACAATCCCCCGTAGGCATGCGCAGAGGCAAGACAATTCCCCGCAGGCATGCGCAGAGGCAAGACAATCCCTCGCAGGCATACGCAGAGGCAAAGACAACCCACCACTGGCTCATTATATCTTCTCAACACATATACAAAATTTGACCACCTAGTATTCTCTAAGAATGATTCTTAGAACAGGGGTTAGGGTGAACTGTGAACAAACAACCAATGTACTCCCATAATTCCTCCTGCTCGTAGTCATTCTAGTCAGTGGTAGTTAAACATGCATCGCCTGGTTTATGTGGTATGTGGTGCCGGGGATGGAACTCGGGGTTTCAGGAGTGTTATGCAATCCCTCTGCAATCGACTATGCCCCATCCCCAGCTCTAAATGTGTCCTGGCAAATGATGGCCAGAATGCATAACTGAAGCCAAGGTGGAGGCAGATAATGGCGAGTCTGTTTCATGAGAGATCACAGTAGCTGAGAGTGCTTGGAATCCACTGTCAAGAAGCAACAGGCCACTGGAGCAAAGGACACTTCTGCCTGCCAGCGATGATGGCCCAGCACAGTGCCTGATCTTGGGTGTGTGTTCCTGGGTACCATTGAGTTGGGCACTTCTTCCTGATTTTGCGGGGGGGGGGGGGTGCTCCATAACGAACTGGCCAGGACTCTGTCCCTGGACGGCCACCTTTCTTATTTCATTCCACATGCATTCAGCTCACAGGAAGACCAGAGCACTCTCTCAGCTCTTCCTGCTCAGTGCTTTTGGCCTGCACAGAGATTTGGTTTGTTCCTCTCTACCCGGGGACAGCGTTCTGGAGGGCAAGCCATGTTTTCCTGTATGTGACTATTGAAGACACTCCCAAGCAGCTCACGGTCCCCTTAAATGCTATCTATGTGCGAGGCTTCCGAGGATGTCTGTCTCAAGTGAAGCTGTGAGTTGTAAGTTTGGCCTTGTGAGAAGAAAGGAGGAGGCAAAGTCCTTCTGGGACTGCACGGAGATAGGTCCGTTTGCCTCTGCCGAGGCGCTGCTCGTCCACCAGTGGGGAACCCGAGGCTCCCGCTCCCATACCTTTGTTCCTTCCTCCTGAATCATTGGCTTTAAGAAGAGAGTCAAGGCAGGCGCCAGATGTCATGAGACAGAGTTCAAGTTCAAAGAGGCAGCTACTCAGGTTCCATTGCTTTGTTCAAGCAGGTTGTGAAACCCAGGGTCAGAGACTGTACGGGTTGGTTTTGTGCGTCAACTTGACACAAGCCAGAGTTATCACAGAGAAAGGAGCCTCCCTTGAGGAAATGTCGCCATGAGATCCAGCTGTGGGGCATTTTCTCAATTAGTGATCAAGGAGGGGCGGGCCCAGCCCATTGTGGGTGGTGCCATCCCTGAGCTGGTCGTCCTGGGTTCTATAAGAGAGCAAGCCGAGCAAGCCAGGGGAAGCAAGCCAGTAAGAAACATCCCTCCATGGCCTCTGCATCAGCTCCTGCTTCCTGACCTGCTTGAGTTTCAGTCCTGACTTCCTTTGGTGATCAACAGCAGTGTGGAAGTGTAAGCTGAATAAAGTCTTTCCTCCCAAACTTGCTTCTTGGTCATGAGGTTAGTGTAGGAATAGAAACCCTGACTGATACAGAGACCAATCCCCCAGCCCCTCCGTCCACCTCAGCATGTTATCCAAGGAATGGTTCTCTACATCTGCAGCCACTACCAACAGAATTGTCTTTAAACTGTTCTTCCCCCCCCCCCTTTTTTTTTGAAAGACTCACTGGTTATGCACTCAGGCAGTAGACAGGAAGGCAGTTTGGCTCTCCTGACAGCCATAAGAGCACTCGGCAGGAGCGCCACGTCATCAGTTAATCCATTGAAGTCCATTGTGTTCCTGGCTGGAGGCCCGTTAGAAACGTAGCCAGGGCAGCGATGGAGGAATCTGCTGGGCCTCCAGGGTGCATACAGGYCAGGCAGCCAGGACAGTCTGTAACAGTGATACAGGAGACCAGCCACGCCCATGATGGAGTGAGATTTAAGGCATTTAAAGCTGAATGGAGCCACACACATTTTATCCTGGTTTCCCTTCTCCCTATCATTAAAGCACCAAAATGCTGGCCCTTTGCCCTAAATTGGTGAGCAACACTCAGCTGGACGTTACAGACTTAAGTCCCCGACTCAGTTTTCTCGTGAGTATGGGTCTCATACCACCTGAGCACTCCAGCAGGCACATCGCTAAGTCTTGGCAGCATTCTACAGAGTCTTTCATAACTTCAGAGTGCATTGAGAACCAAGTCTGTGTTGGATAGCTGTCTGGAATCACAAAACTGGTAACAGCTGCCTCCCGAGACATAGGTCCTTCCGCTAGAATGTAAGATATTTTACACCATGTCTGCTCCTCAGTCCATGGTTTTACTGTTCATAGCTTCAGCATCAACAGGGATCTAAGAAATATGACAAATATCCAAGAAACAACCTGCAAATTAAATTGCCATTCTAAGACCTTGAAGTCTTGAGCCTCTCTGTCTTGCTCAGGACTTGAATGGATTATGTTCAGCGCATCCACCTCATAAATGCTACCTGCTTGTTAGTCATTTAGCATCTGGGCCCATTACCAGATAGACTGTTGCGATGCTGTGGTATTTTATCCAAGGGGTCGTTATTCTATTCAGTACCGCTATTGTTCTATCTAGTGTCGGCTAAATGAATATGCATTTTAAAATTCACTTTGGATTTGTATGCTGAGGCTTGCTACTATATCCATTCAGGTCTACACATCAAATAGTGGAACCATTTTCTTTACTGTAATTGTATGTAAAGAATTACTTCAGACACAGACCCACTTTCTTCCAGGGGAATTGGAAGAGAGTCACAGGAAGACCTAGAGGAAACAGGCTGTCTGTGGTCTCCATGGACCCCTTCTGCCACTCAGAGTCCAACATTGTAACTTAGAGCTTCCCTTAAGACAGAGAGATGTCGCAGGCGCCACTCCGCTGGAACCTGAGCTGCARWATACAGAAAAACAGGGCAATGAGCAAGAACAGTGTCATTTGCAGGAGAGTGTTCATGTAAGTCAGGTGATGTTCATGAAGATGGAGACAGGTGACCCTGAGAATTGATGCTCAAAATGTGGGCAAGCATTGTATCCTGAGCACAGAGTCCTGTTCACAAAGGGCGGTGCCCTTCTGGTCTCCTTGGAGGTTTTCAGGCTCCCCAGGATTAATGAATTGGGATCTACCTGTCAAAAGGGAATTTTTTCATCGCCGGGAACCCTTCCTGTGACTCTTTCTCCAGGGTGTCCTCTCCCAGAGAGGGTCTTTCTCTATGATGTCTCTGCCTGAACTGAGGTCCACATAGTTTCATGGATAAAATGGAACTGGCAGATTTTCTTTGTTTTTCTGAAATTCAAGCCAGTCATTTAAAAAGGCCAATATTTGGTGTTCAAAATGTCCTATGAGGCAGACATCAACCTTGGTCAACCTTCACTTCATGTAGGATGTCCCCCTTGCACCTGTGAGGACCTAAATGTTCTCTGTTAGCTGGAGAGATGGCCTGAGTTTGGCTCCCAGTACCAACATCCAGAGGAGGTTGACAGCTTGTTGTAACTCCAGCTCCGGGGATTTCATGTCCTCTTATAGCCTTCATGGGCACTTGCACAATGGGACTTTTCTCTCTCTTTATAGGAACGTGTGTGTGTGTGTGTGTGTGTGTGTGTGTGTGTGTGTGTGTGTGTG
>BDUI01004453.1:37837-48792 GCA_002335545.1 Apodemus speciosus
TTTATTTATTTATTTATTTATTTATTTATTTATTTATTTTTGTTTCTTCGAGACAGGGTTTCTCTGTGCAGCCCTGACTGTCCTGAAACTCACTCTGTAGACCAGGCTGACATTGAACTCAAAAATCTGCCTGCCTCTGCCTCCCAAGTGCTGGGATTAAAGGCATGTGACACCACTGCCCAGCCTTGAGGTATTTATTATGGTTGTGATGTGACAAGCAGTGTAATGTTTTTAAACATTCTGAGGAAAACCTGTATTGCAAGCTGGCCAGGTCCCTGTGTGTGACTATCTTTATCTCTGTTCAAATTTGTTCATTGCTGGATTGTCTCTTTTCTTTTTCCAGAGACACTTATAAAACCATGAGCTCCCTGATTCTATCGTGAAGTCCCCATATTAGGGAGCATTCCTAGCAAACTTCAATCACTCTACAATGTCCTCCATTATCCTGGAACTTTGATCCCCACCATCTGTGATGCCACATGCAGAGTGTATGGGTGTGAATTGGTCATTCTTTACTCCCTTGTGTTTTGATAAAGCTTTTTCTTGTTTCCACATCTATAAGAAGCTTTCTTGAAGTCAATAATTCATAAATGATTACATTATAGAATTCAGCAAATGCTTAGTGAACAATCCTTGTGAAATAACATTATACAAAAATTACCCACAGTCTTTTGTTCAGAATTAGAGAGATGTCTGTGTTTCTGAGGATTTTTAGGGCAGTATTTCACATACTTCTAGACCATTTATTCCTAGGAAAAGGCTTTTTATCTTCTATTTTGTTTTTCCTTTTTTATTTTCAGAACATAATGCCCCATGGGTGGAAGTATGTGGAAAAAAAGCAATTGGAGAGAAATAATTTATTCCCTCTTCCTGCTGAGTCCTTAGCACCCTTGAGTTGTTAACAGCCACCAACCAATTCTATTTAATAGATATTTATATGAAAGGATGGCTTGCGATTTCAATGATATTAAAAAGTTCTTTCATGAAGTTGTTATTACTGTTCAGATTTAACATTTAACAACACTCCAATCTCATTTGTACATGTTTTGTGAAATCTTTTATTTTAGTTCTCATAAATGTCTGACTTCAGCATTCCTACATGGGTGTAGGCTGTAAGAATCTATAGAAATACAGATTCCTGAGACTTCTTAGTTCAGTTTTGTCATTATTTCATCACTATAAATTTTGATTCAACTCTATCACAACTGGAAAGATGGTTAACATTATACATAGCACAGTATAGATAGAAAACTAGTTTTCATGTTTAATCTGTAGGAGTAATTAGACAGTCTTCATTGCTGTGTTCCCTCTCTTAAGACCTACAAGTGCCTAATTAATTTTGTTTCTGTGATTTAAAAATTGGTAGTATTTCACTCTCCTGATTTTTTTAAATTTTCCATATGAAACTGAAAATTGATCTTTCATGTTTGAAAAGAATTATGTTGGAATTTTGATCGGGAGTATGTTGATTCTGTAGATGCTTTTGGTAGGATGGCAATTTTTACTGTGTTAATCCTACAAATCCATGAGGATGAGGTGTCATTCCATCTTCTGAGGTCTTCCTCAGTTTCTTTCTTGAGAAACTTGAAGTTCTTATCATACAGATCTTTCACTTATATGGTTCGAGTTACATCAAGATACTATATATTATTTGTGACTATTTTGTCAGATAAATGGGTATTATCTGCCTATTTTCTTTCTCAGCCTGTTTATCATTTGTATAAAGGAAGGCTGTTAATTTGTTTGAGTTAATTTTATATCCAGGCATTTTAGTCAACTTGTTTATCAGATGTAGAAGTTCTCTGGTTGAATTTTTAGTATCTCTTATATATATGGTCAAATCATCTGCAAGTATTGTTATCTTGACTTCTTTTCCCATTTGTATCCACTTGATCTCCTTTTGTTGTCTTATTTCTCTAGCTATACCTTCAAATACTGTATTGAATAGATATAGAGAGAGTGGGAAGCCTTGTCTTGTCCATGATTTTAGTGGTATTGTTTCAAGAATATATCCATTTRATTTGATATTGTCTGTTAGTTTGCTGTACATTGCTTTTAATATATTTAGATATGGGCATTGAATTCCTGATCTCTCCAGTACTTTTAACATGAAGTGGTATTTTATTTATCCAAATGCTTTTTCTATATTTAATGAGATGATCATGAGATTTTTTAAAGTTGCTTTATATAGTGGATTATCTTAATGCCTTTTCATATATTGAACTGTCCTTGCATCCCTGAATGAAGCCTACTTGATCGTGGTGAATGCCGGTTTTGATGAATTATTGGATTTGGTTTGCTAGGATTTTAATGAGTCCTTTTGCAAGGATATTCACAAACAAAACTGGTCTGAAGTTCTTTTTCTTTGTTGGTCTTTGTGTGGTTTAGGTATCAGAGTACCTATGACCTCATAGAATGAATTAGGTGGTGTTCCTTCTGTTTCTATTATACGGGATAGTTGGAGGAGTGTGGCTATTAGCTCTTTTTTAAAGATATAGTAGAATTCTGCACTAAAAGCATATGGCCCTAGGCTTTTTTGGGGGGAGGAGAACTTCTGGGGGAAATCAGCATCTCTGACCTCAAGATGTACTATAGAGTAATAGTGATAAAAAGTGCATGGTACTGGTGCAGAGACAGTTTCATCAACTGAATAGAATTAATACCCAGAAATAAATCCACAAACTTAGGAACACTTGATCTTTGACAAGGAAGTCAAAAATACACAATGTAAAAAGAAAGCATCGTCAATAAATGATGCTGGTCTAGCTGGCACTGATCCTCTGTCCCTTCTAAATAGTTCCTCGACAGTTAATCTACAAATCAGCAACCTGAATACCCCTAGTGCAGATAAGAGAGGGAAGTATTTAGGGTTTCTTTGTTTCATTTTAAACATAATGTATGCTTCTTTTATGCTCTAAATATGTTTTGCACATAAAACAAACTCAAATGCATAATATTTATGTAATATGCAAAATTGTCTGAAGGTGACCAGATACTAAAGCTACTTTGGCTTCTTATAGCCACATGGATTTAGACATTTGGCTGCTTCAGAACCACCTGAAAAACTTAATTTTTTGGACTTCATGGTCAGATGTCAGATTCAGAGTATAGAGCCAAATGACACATTTCAAATAATTGCTTAGATTCTGGTGATGAAGCTATACCAAGAATCTTTCCCTGGGAAGCACGGTTAGGGAATAGAATGACACTAGAAAGAACAAGTTTTTTGGTGTTCATCTGTATCTAGTAATTGTAATACTTATTTACTGCAACAGCATTGTGCAACTGAAGAAAAATCCCCATCCAGTAGGCACATGTGTGTGCATGTGTGCACATGTATGTGAATATATACAAAAGAATGAGCCATGAATTCTATGACTAATAATGTATAAAGGCTGATACACAAGATATCATCGTGAATCAGTAAGAATACATGGTGATTTGATAGGCCTAGCATTATTACCCATAGAAGAATGTTGACTGTCTTAAATTGAACATCTTGAATGTTGGAAGAAGTTAAAGCACTGACTACACCCTGTGTATGAAAAGTTAATAACACATTTCCTTCTTTAAAAATATTTTAAAATGTATTGATTTTTATTTTATGTGTGTGAATATTTTGCCTGAACGTACCTATGTGTACTGCTTGAAGGCCTGGTGGCCTTGGAAGTTAGAATAGAGTGTCATGATTTGCTTGGACTGGAGCGAGGGAAGGCTATGAATCATCATTGTGGTGCCCAACATTAAACCTGTGTCCTTAACAAGAGGAACCATTACTTTTAGCTACTGAGTCAACTTGCCAGCCCTAAATTTACTTCTGATTGTCAATAATATGAGACAACTACATTCCCTGACAAATTAAAGTGTTTGACTATGACAGAAGAGTATCAGAATACTTTCCTATTATTCAGTAGTTTGATGTCAAGGAGGGTATAAAATATTGATTAACTAATGTGTTTGCCTTAAGAGTAGATTTATTTTTATATCATGAGAAATATTTCTAGAATTTCATTTTATGTAAAGTTAATATATTAGTTTCATATTAAGATATTATACTAAAAAGTTGCTCGCTGAAAGAAACAGAAAACACCTGATCATAGGTTTTGGTTAAGAAATTGATTTATTTACTAATGTTTGCAGAAAACTCTTGTCTTAAACCACACAAGAGTGATTATGTTTATCTCATGGGAATTTATTCCCTCCTCAGTCAAAGGTGAAGGAGAGTGCTGACTCTAATCCTTTTATATTAATGATCTGGAAATTCGTATTTATATTTGTGTATACAATTAATACATGCATTGAATGTATTTAAAATATAAAATAGCACAATTCTATTTATAAATACAAATTTCCAAGTCACATATATATCTGTATGTGGTGTGTGTATGTAAGTGTGAGTGTGTGAATAAAAGACAATATTTGGTAGTTGGAATCTCTCTTTTTACCTTGGTTGAAATAGGGCCATTCTTACTTTTTGCTTTATAGAACTCCCTACGCTGCTTAGCCTCCCAATTTTAAGATGATTTTGCCATTTCTGTTTTTTTTTATTTCTCCTTCTAAGAGTGCTGGCATTAAGATGTATGCAACCATATCTAACATTATATATAATTCCCAGGAATGGAGAACAAACTCAGTAAATGAGGATACTGTGACAAATACTTCTGTCTGATGGGATTTATCCTTGTCCCCAGATTGAAACTAAGTATGCTTTCCAGGATATTCTGAAGATAATCTTATGTAACATAAGTTTTTACCTGATCAATAATGTTGCTTTTGATCTTTATTCCCGACTGAAATGTTGTAGACATTAAGAACGGTTCTCATTGGCTATTTTTAGAATAATTTGAATTCAACTGAAACAAATAACAGCTGAATGTCTTGTGCAGTTTAGCTTTATTTGTACTGCTGACAGTTGAGTATGCCATCTAACCAAAGGGACTAAATGTACATGGGAGGAGTTTTGTTGTCTGAGACCTTTCTGAAATTGCTGTTTGAGACAATATAGGTACAGTTGAGTTAAAATAGATTAGACTGGCACTTAAATTCAATGCTTTAGTTCTTGTAAGAAAGCCATATGGAATACGGAGATCCAGGGAGGTGCCACGTGGCGTTATTAGATGTTTGATGTATCTGCACACTAATTTAGGCCATGGACTGTTGTCAGACAAAGTAGAGTCTCCTAACACAGGACTAATCAACTTTATCAATATCTTGCTTCCAGACATTTTATCTTCAGGACTGCAGACTAAGAACTGATGCTTTTAAGGCCTCCATTTTAATGGCTATTAGCTAGGATATCTCCAGGGAACAAATATTATGAACTACTATTAAACAAAAGGGGATCCTTATTAGGCAAGATAAAGAAGAGCCTTGCACTGAAAATTGCATAAGGCATATGAAATGAAACTCTCTTTCATTTTCGGATGATATCTTTATAAAACTAATAAGCAAGCCTAGTGTGACTTCAACAATTAAAGTCAGAGGCAGGGTGAGGGTWKAGGTGGACAGGGTGTCAAAAAGTCTCTGAATCTCGACATCCTTCTCTCATAAGTACCCCTTTCTAAACTGACCCAAAGTCTCTATTTGAGTTCCAAATTTCACATCTACTCTTGTAACTTGAAAGAAAGGAAATTCCCACATGCTCAACCATTAAGCATACTTCTCAGAACCACAAGTTACAGTTATGTTGATCACTTAGGCCTGTCCGGAGAGCACAGTTTGGCCTCGGTAAGGTTTGAAGTCAAGACTCTTTTCCATTCAATCTTAATTTTACCTGATCTGATGCTGCTGTATTGCTGATAAATAACAGAGAAGAGATAGTGATAGGAAATGGTTTTTAAACCAAACAAACGTACATGGAAATAAATCCATGTGACAAAACATCTTTGTACAGTACAAACTTCTTTTATTGGTTATTTTATTTATTTACATTTCAAGTGTTATCCCCCTTCTTTGTTTCCCCTCTGTAAACCCCCTATCCCACAGGAGCTCACCCACCCACAACCTGCTCCTGATAGCAAGTGTTTCTTATGGTCAACAATAGTGTCTGGATTTGGTGTCTGCAGATGGGATGGATCCCTAGGTGGGGCAGTCTCTAGATGGCTTTTCATCCAGTCTCTGCTAGCTGAAATCCCTAAAAAGGGGAGATAGAACCTGTAGAGACCATATCCAGGGTTAGGCATGGCCCCTAGTAGAGGGATGGGGCCGCCTACCTATCTCAAAAATATTAACATAGAATAGTACAAGAATATTTGACTCACATTGTGTAAAGGTAGCAATTATGTCTAGTGGTGCACAACATTAACCATTATCCTAAGGACAGTGAGGATTTCCCAAGCGTAACAGCCTAGTGTGAGCTTCTTGTACTGCACATCATGCCGGTCTGTGTCCCCTTTTTTCCTTCCTGTGCTCCAATCATGATAAGTTTCTGCAAGTTTTTTTTCTCTTCCTAATAATCGAAATATCCATTTTCTCCTGCCCCTTTCTGTATATTCTAGAAAGCCAGGTAATGATTATTTATTCCTGGAATCTCTGCCTAAATTCATCTTTATTGGCTCATGAGTAAGCTCCCTATGCATACTCCTACCCATTTTTATACGTGGACCTCCTTCGTGATGCACCGCCCATCCTTCTTCTTGACTAGGGAAGACTCAATTCCGTTACATTCACTGTATTGTCATTATGTATATAAGACAATCGAGGACATATGTATAGTTAGCCCTCATTAATTCCTTATTTTAAATTAAATGTACTCTTCACTCTAATGAGGAAATCACTCACATACAAATATCTAAGACATATTAATGGATATTTTGTTTACTGATCAACTTATTATCACCATACATAACTTCTTCCAGCTTGAGAGTCAGTGTTCAACCATAGTAGTACCTTATGACTATTTTCTTAATGAATAAATTTGAGAAGAGATTTTAACAATAAATCCCTAACATTTCTTTCTGTAATGACCTACATAGTTCTTGATGCTAGAAATAGGCTAGAAAAGAATTGGAATCTAAAACTTAAAGATCTTCCATACACAGACAAAGAATTCTTATATTTGGCAATAAGGCATTTTAATAAAGAACACATCATAGTCATAAAACAAGGTATTATGAGGTTCACTACAACAATGCGGAAAACATAAGCAATGACAGGGAAATATGTTCAAGATTCTACACTGTTTTGCTAAGTGAAGAGAATGTATTTCTGCATAGGAATGGGTCTGGAAAAATTATAATTACAATGGTCAAGTGTTGTTTTGCTCAGTTTTTCCTAAATGTAATTATCTCTGAAACTTAATTTTGTCTTTCTAAAATGTGCTGCATTAAAAAAAATAAAAGTACATATAAAGGTGTGTGTGTATGTATACATATGTATGTATTACAATATATTTAAKGAAAGAAACAATACAAGAATAAATGAAAGAAGTAAACATTTTAAGCATTACTATGCCTTTCAAAAATTAAAGTATGTGGATGAGGGCAAACAGTGCTAGAAATCAAATAGCTTTGTTTGTCACTTAAAATAGTTTTCTGAAAGGTATATGTTAGTTACATATCTCAGAATGACTGGGGCAGGAGAAAGGAGTGGATGATTTGAACTGATTTATTCATGTTAATTTACAGAAACACATAACTTATCCCACAGAACTGTTTTGAGTCATAGTAGTCCTGAAACCAATAGACTATTCAGACATTGTTTTCTAGTTGTTGTGTTGTGGGACTCAGAGTAAATACTCAGTATGTTTCTGTGGGGTTTCCATGACCATACTGTAGAGTAGATGCAGGTCATTTGTCCTATGCTTTGTACTAAGTGGCATTTCCAGAACTGGAATCTTCCTACCCATTCACATCCCAGTTCAGGTGTTATCAGGAGGCAGGGATGGTGTGGAACTTCATGAAGGCAAAGCACAGCTTTCTGAAACCTTGTTAGACTGATATTGTATGCAAGCTGACCAATCTACTTTTTCCACTCTCAGTATGCCTGTATACATATTTGTGAATATATTTTCCTAACATTCTTTCTCAAATTATAATAGATTCCAAGGCTAGAATGAGGTTCCAAACCGAAAATAGAAATATAGGCTTCTTTCTTGAATGTTTTTCTATTTTATTACCCTCCTCCCCAACTCTCTCTCTCTCTCTCTCTCTCTCTCTCTCTCTCTCTCTCTCACACACACACACACACACACACACACACACACACACACACTTAGGGTAATGTCTAATTTCCACCAAATTAAACTCCACAATTATTTTCATTTTAGTTTTTTTCTTTTTATGTCACAAAACCAACTTTTATAGCATTTCTTCCTCAGAATGAATGTGTTGGGAGTGTATGGAGACCAGTGTAGAGTGCGCAGGATTTCCTTTGTGTAGGTTTTGAGACCCATGCTTTCTCTGGGCTTCATGGCTTTTGGTACTAAACTAAGCCCTGAAGTTCATTACTGCAAGAAGTCAGACTGGCAAGAACATTAGAAGGGACGCCGCAGCACTGTCTCTCACTGATTGAAGGTCTCATAAAACCTTCAAAAAATGATAGCAGTAGCCAAGGTAGCCCAGACCCCTTCCTGGAGAAGAGGTTTCCGTGTTTATATTCAAAAGTATCAATCATTCTAATACAGACTAAAGCTTGTCTTTTGGTAGCAATATTTCCATTTGCAGTAAAGATGTAAGGGGAGGACTCCTCTGTGTTCACGGACCTTATATCAATGTCAAAATTAGTACATAAAGCATCCATCAAGTATATACACAAGGTGAATTGGTCATACCTTTTAAAAGTGCTATATATTTGAGGTTTTACTATGTATTTTCAGACACCTCTGAAAGCAGGTGAATTAACCAGTGCCTGACTACCATTCCTGAGCAAGAGAGGGAGGGGATACCCCGTGAATTCCATTACTTCATCAGCCGAGAAACCAGAACCCTTAATTCTAGAAGTATACTTACACTTATTTATAAATGCCAGAAATAGTTTTAGTTTTATTTTCAATCATCATAAATCAAATAGACTGTTCATAGGTGGTTCAGAAATACTTCATGACAGTTTTTGAGTATACAAGTTTAACAGAGTATAAAATTTTGTATCCTCAAAGTATAATTTACCATGGTTTGCTGTTAATAAAGTTGACACACACTACTTCAGATCCTACAATTAAGTAACATACTACTTGTGAGGAGCACATTTAGGTTTACATAGTGCTCCCCCACTCCCTAGACAGCATCCTGTCTTTCACTAATCAGTGGTTTGTATATACTGCAATCATTAATCTTGTTGCTGCACAAGAACACATCAGCAGGAAGATTGGTTAGCAAAAGATTAGAATCTGTGTGCAGATTTACTCTAATTTGAACAGTCAAATTATATTCATATCAATGCATTTAACACTATAAAACAAATCTAAACCTCCCATTTGCACATTAAAAAGAAAAAAACAATAGAACAAATATGACACCATCAGAAGCACTATTTTTACTAGTGTATGACATGATTTGTCACCAAATCTAATTGGTAAATCATCACGGGTAACACGGTTCAATAATAGCCAAATATATTAGATCTTCAAACTAGTATTTAGTAACTACATCACATTGCCTCTGGAAGAAGTTCAAGGAAAATACCCAGAGGTCATATTTTCCCCTGGAATCTGCAAATCGTACAAACAAGAGGATAGAGTTCATGCGCTGAATACATTTCTAAGAGTATAGTCAATTAACGAAATCATATTTCAGAATATAATTCTATGTACTTATTTTCTTTTATTTATTTTTACTACCAACAATTATCTATTCATCTATCTACTCATAAAGGAGCTATAAAATAAAATATTTTTGGATTTAATTATTCATAAGCTCCAGCTAGACAAGGATTTGAGAAGTTCTCATCAGTACTATGACACAGAACATTAAATAAGCACTTACCCTTGGTCCCATGAAACTAATTGAATCATTAAGCTATAGCCATTAGAAAACTGATCAAATGGTACAAAGCTAAGTTATGAGCTGACTAGTTATCTAATTTCGTTCACATCACATTTTTGGTTTCTTCTTTCCTTCTTTTCCCCATGGATCTATACGAAGCAGTTGCTGAACATAACTACACCCTGTTAAAGAAAAATACTGATCTGATCTGTGCTCCCAGATACAATGCTTGGAAATACTACTGTGTCTTCTGCAACATAAAACATTACTAACTATGCTCATAAACATCTTATTCTCATGTTGCCTCAAAACATGCATATGGATAAAATTCTTCAATGTTTCCCTATTTATAGGTAGATTCTCTCAGAAAGTATCATGGAGGCAGGGGTAAAAACTGTTTATGAATGCAATGTGATTTCCAAGGCACTGTAAATTAGATCTCTTCTTTTGGAGATTCACTGGAAGGTATATTACTGCTTGTTTTGAATAGTAAGTGTTCATTTACTGCAGGTGATCAAATGGATGGAAAACTGAGCGTAGTAGTTCAGACTCTACAGTAAATAGAATGCACATGATTGCACTATTGCTCTTCAGAGACTTCTGAGTCCTGGCCTAGCCACTTACTTACCAGATTCTTGAATCTCTAAATGACATTGCCATAGTCCACAGTTACAGACAGTGGATTTGTGGAGCTTTGTTCTTCCAGGTTTTAAATAAATAATCAAAGCATGTAAAAAAAGTCTGAAGCAGACAAATCCAAAAAAAATTACCCAAAGAATTTTCTTCTCCATGGTCTCACAGTTGTCAAAGATATTGAAATTACRTTTGATAATGAGATTTGTAGTAGTTATTTCAGTCTGGTGGTTACTCAGAAAATTGGGCATGACACTTCCAGAGGACCCTGTCATACCACTCCTGGGAATATACCAAGAGGATTCCCCTGCATGCAGTAAAGACACATGCTCCACCATGTTCATAGCAGCCTTATTTAATAATAGCCAGAAGCTGGAAAGAACCCAGATGTCCCTCAATGGA
>BDUI01004453.1:85807-96478 GCA_002335545.1 Apodemus speciosus
TTCATTACTCTTCACTAATCTTTTCTATTTGTACTCTAAAAAATAGTAGAAGTGGAGCAGCAGGCTAGGTTTGCTTTGTCTTCCTACTTGGTGGTATTGACWAAGTAAAACTCTAATCCCTGTGTGTGATCCTTAAGGGTAATTCAAATGGAGTTGCTTTAAGTTGRTATATTTCTCATGATTCATTAAAATATTCTAAATTTTTTAGTCTTCAGGGAAATGCAAATCAAAACAACTYGAGACTCCACCTCACRCCAGTCAGAATGGCTARGATCTTTTAAAAAYTCAGGTGACAGAAGATKCTGGCAAGGATGTGGAGAAAGAGGAACACCCCACCACTGCTGGTGGGATTGCAAGCTGGTGCAATCACTCTGCAAATCAGTTTGGTGGTTCCTCAGAAAATTGGACATAGTACTACCTGAGGAACCAGCTATACCACTTCTGGGCATATACCCAGAAGATGCTCCAACATGTAATAAGGACACATGATCCACTATGTTCATAGCAGCCTTATTTATAGTAGCCAGAAGATGGAAACAACCCAGATGTCCCAAGAATGGATGATGGATACAGAAGAATGGATACAGAAAATGTGGTACATTTGCATAATGGAATACTACTCAGCTATTTAAAAAATGACTTCATGAAATTCTTAGGCAAATAGATTCAACTTGAAAATAAATATTATCCTGAGTGATGTAACTCAGTCACAAAAGAACACACACACAAAATGCACTCACTGATAAGCGGATATTAGTCCAAAAGTCTTGGAATATACAAGATTTAATTCACAGACCATATGAAGATCAAGAAGAAGGAAGATCAATGTGGAGGCATCAGTGCTTCTTAGAAGGGGGAACAAAATACTAACAAGGAGCAAATATGGAAACAAAATGTGGAACAGAGTGATGAAGGAAAGTCCATCCAGAGACTGCCCCATGTGGGGATCTATCCCATATACAGACACCAAACACAGACATTATTGTGGATGCCAGGAAGCGCTTGCTGACAGGAGCCTGATTTGGTTGTCTCCTGAGAAGCTCTGTCAGAGCCTGACAAATATAGAGCAGATGCTTGCAACCAACCATTGGACTGAGCCCAGTGTCCCCGATGGAGGGGTTAGAGAAGGGACTGAAGGAGCTGAAGGGGTTTGCAGCTCCATGGGGAGGGGGGAGCAACAGTGTCAACTGGCCAGACCCACTTAACTGCCAAACCAAAGAGTACACATGGAAAGWCCCATGGCTCTGGCTGCATATGTGGCAGAGTTTGGCCTTGTTGAACATCACTGGGAGGAGTAGCCRTTGTGCCTGAGGGTGTTTGATGCCCCAGTGTAGGAGAATGCCAGGACAGGAAGGCCAGAGTTGGTTGGTAGGTAGGAGAACAGCCTCACAGAGGCAGGGGGAGGAGGGAAGGGATAGTGGGTTTCCAAAGGGGCAACCTGGAAAGGGGATAACATTTGAAATGTAAATAAAGAAAATATCCAATAAAAAAGTTTAAAAACTATTCTAATCAATACAAAATTATGAGTGCTTATTTATAGTAAAATATTTTATTTCAAGAGACAGCTTTTCAAAGCTCTTTAAGTCATTTCAGTATTTATTTATATATTTATTTATTTATTTATTTGAATATTGCAAACCTCCTTGTGGAGGAAACAAAGTATTTTGTCTGTTTTACAAAACAGTTTTGTTTTTGTCTTTTGTTTTTGTGGTTATAGATAGCATTAGGCTTTGATGCATGTTTAATGATATCTAATTAGTTTAAAAAGCTTAAAAGTTTATACACACAGATCAACTTCCTATGGACATTTTTCTCAGGAGAGATTGAGCCTCACAAACAGTAGAGAAACATTTAAGGATGAATGTACCAAACTCCCCTCTCCTTCCTTCTGAGTATTTCAGTTATAAATGTWGCTGCGAGGAAGGGGATGGGATGGAAGATGTCCTTTTAGTGTAGACAGAATTTCTTCTCAGCTTTATAGGTTGCATTTCTTTAAAAAGTTTCTGTGGTATCAGCCTTTCCCAGAGGGCAAATAMCAAATTGGACTGTTGAGCACTGGTCTAAAGATTTTCAGTTAATCCCTTTCTTTGGATAATTTCTAATTTAAATTTTGTCAATAGTATTCTGTGCTTAAAATTAATGCTATCTCTTGTTACTATTTATATAGTTGATATGACTAAAAAATCTCATTAAATTGTGTGTGTGTGTGTGTGTGTGTGTGTGTGTGTGTGTGTGTGTGACTTCAGTCATGGCTCATAGCACATATGTAGAGGTCTAAGGACAGTTTAAAGGTTTTGTCCCTTCCTGACTTGATGGAATACAGACATTGAACTAAGATGCCGGCCTTGCTTAGTAAAGGCCTTTACATACTGAAGCATCTCTCCACCCCTCAAAATTGTCCTTCAAGCTCTTGCTTTCTCACTGATATTAGATTAAGGCATGTTGTAAATTCCAAAAGATAGCATGGTGTATAGAGTGGGGTGCAGTGCCTGTTAGGAAAGTCTTTAGAAAGGTATAGTCTTTCTGATCTTAGTAAATAATTATGCAGATGACACTTATTTTAATTTCTTTTATTTTTAGAATAATTGGCATTTAAGAGAAGAGTAACCTAGGGCAGTAACACTTGTTAATATGCCAGAAAACATTATAAATGGGAAAATCCTAAATGAATTGGAATTTATCCCTGTTCAGATGAAAATGCTAATGGTCTTTTCATAAACCAATAACCATTTGAAACAGCAGGAAAGGTGCTTATGAGCAAGAGAATTTTTTCAGCGGATCTTATTATTTAGTAAAGCAAAATATAAGAAAACTAATCAAAATCAGAATTTTAAAGAGAGAAATATTTCCTTACAGTTACTTCCTGGTGTTCTGTGTTGGATGCTTTCCTGTGAAATCTTCATTCACATACACTTCAAATACAGTTCTACACACTTCTCTTAAAGCTGTGTCATGTAAAAGTTTGGAAAAACTACAGATGGCTCAGTGCAGTAAGAGAATGTGTGAAGAAGAAGAGTTGTTTGCAGCAGCCTAGTTAACATCAGACCTTCTTTTGAACTAATGTATGTCCAGTGACCTCTCCTGTCTTTCATTTCCCAATGTGAAGAAAGGAAATTAGCAATTAATTTCATCTTACTAATAGCAGAGAATTTTTTTAAATTACAAAATGACATATGATCTGGTAACCATATAATCAATGTTGCTTGGTTTGGAAACTTCTAAAGCTTTGCATTAAAGGAGTTATATAGACATACTTGGATAAATATAGTTATCTATTCCTGGGTTCTTACAGATGGAATTTAACCCCAAGTGTGTGCAAATACACCTGCAGCACATGGGCTACAGATGGGTGCAAGGGACCCCATAATTTTCTTGGCAGATTTAAGAATATAAATGGAAAGGAATGTTTGTTTTCTTCTATGCAATGTCAAAATATTTTGTTGAGAAATTAAAGAGGAATGGTGTCTGAGTCACCTATGTGTAAAGAGAGAATAGATATGGCTTTGAGTCATTTTAATGTCACCTCACTCCTGAAGTTGGTAACTGATAATTGTGACTTCATCCTGAAGAAAATTTGCAAGAACTTTTTTGGGGGAAAACAAGGAAACAGGCAAACAAAGAACTCCCCAAACCATTGCACCTTGCTATCCTGTTGCTATTATTGATAATGAAAGAAACATAAACTTAAGATCATGAACCTTTATGTTTTTCTGATGCTGTGGTAATTTTATTTATGGAGATTGTTGGGTCAGCAACTTCTTTGCTTAGTTGCTGACATGAAAAATCGGAACGTGGGCTTGTGACCTATTTTCCTTAAAATAAAGATGGTTAGAAGTGAATCTCCGGCCTGTTTGGAGGGCAGGAAGCTTGGCTGCATTGGAGGGGGAATGGTATCCAATTGTGAACGACACTTAAGATGCCCATCTATATATTTCTCCCAACGTAGTAGTTAGGAATCACTAGTATCAGACACATAAATGCACTTTTATTATTTAGGGCAGAAAAGTGTGATTGGACCATTTGCCTATAGCTGTAACTGAGCTACAATTTTATTGATTTCATACGCTTCATCTTAGCTGATGATTTGACAAAATGTATTCAGTTGCCTTTGTGTCAAAATTACATTTGTCCCTTGGAGTTGTTTTGTTCTGCCTAAGTGTCTCCTGCAGAAAAGCTGGGTCTGACTTTCATCTGTCAACACAGTTTAGCCATAAAGCACTGTGAAACTGAAACTGCTGGGTATCTGATGAGAAGTCAAGTCTGCTCTGAAGAGCCAGTTTCCCAAGATTTAAAACAGTTTAGCACATCTCTAAATTAAAGCATCTATATTAAGCAACTACACACAAATTTACCCAAGTCAGTAAGTTTTATTTTTAAATAGTTTTTCACTGATGAGCCATCCAATATTTAGATATTCTTGAGCCTGGGCCAGTTATTCTGTGATACTGCAAATGCTCGGCTATCACTTAGTTCTTTGGCTCTTAACCAGTTCCTTGGCACACAGTTTAGAAATCATGTGTACCTGTGCCTGGTTCACCCCTGAATTCACAGCAGATGCTGTCGATCTGAAGTTTCTGAGTATCATATCTGATTTCCTCACATAGAGGAAGCAACAGCCACGCAGGTAATAGATGTAGCAGAGTTGTGGTGGTAGAGCCATTGCTGGAGGAAAGGCTGAGATTGGATGTGAAGGAAACTCACAGATAAAATTGGGTAACTTCAGATAGTTCTGGTCAACATGCAAGTGTACTACTGAAATATGATGTGACTGTGTTGGCACCTTCTTTTCTTTTAGGTTTTTTAGGTCTAAGTTATTTGTTTACACGCTCTCCATCTCAGAACAGATGGAATATTCAGGGGCAAAGATGTAAACTGACTTGTCCAAAGTCCTCCATGCCATCAAGGAGGCTTCGTTCAAAGAGGACAAAGAAAAGGAAGAAATATCTGTCTGAAAAGTAGAGAAGCTTTCSTTTAAAGCTTTAAATTTTTTAATTGTTTAGGAATTATAAACTTGGATAATTTTTTTTGTAAAAATCTATCCTTATCCACATCTCTTCAGTTCTCCCACCATCCCTATACCACTTTTACTTTATATATTGATGTGCCCAATTTTTAAACCCACTGAATTCCCTTCATGCTTTCTGTATGTGCACAGAAGAGACCTATGAATAGAGAATAGGAAACAGGGGAAGGCACATCCCAGAGAAGACACGTGAATCCTTTCTGTTTCCAAGGCTAAGGGACCACTGGCAGGAGTGGGCAGGAAGACTGTAGGAGCCAGGGGGAAGGAATGTCTGCAGAGAAACAGTACATGCCAGAGATGACAGGAATGTGTTACACTGGGTTATTTCTGGAGGTTCTATTACTCTCAGTGGAGGGACAATGGTGGTCCACTGGGACCTGGTAAGAAGGGAACTGGAAAACAAACAGTCTCTGCACAATGATCTTCTTTTGCCTTCCCTTGTCAAATCCATGTCTGAGCCACAGAAGAAGCCATCCTGGCTCAGGTCCACAGGAGCTTCTTTGCAATAAAGCAGGCTGGAGAATGTTGGGACCTGTTCTGGGTCAGTGACAACTCTGCTTGTAAATTTTCCTTCTGCAACTGGGTTGGAAAGGATCCAACTAAACTAGCTAAGACTCAAGTGGAGGAAGGATTTTGTTGCTTTAGGAATAGCATTTGATAGCATACAATTTAAAAAGCACATTGGCATCACTGACTAATGATTTCCATGCAACATTTGAAGATGTTAATAAACAATACTAGAGTACAACTATAAAAATGTAGTTATAAGGATATAAATATAACTAATGTTTTGAGAATAGACAGTTAAAAGAAAATTTAATGGTAACTAGGACATTAAGAAATTCCGATGATTTTTATCATACCAATCAGTGAATTCCAGTGAATTCTAGTGATGATGGCTGTGGTGTAAAGCTTTTCATAGAAGGAGTTTGGATCATCTGAACCCACATAAATTCTAGATGGCCATGGTAGTTTTCCTGTTAACCCGGTCTGAGAAGGGAGAGACAGGGATTCCAGAGCAAGCTAGCTATTGAAAATATCCATATCCTTGGGCTCTGCATTTGCTTGAGAAACCTTGCTTCAAGGAATAATGTGTATAATTCTATATATCTACCTTAGACCTCTACATGTGCACACACATACATACTGATTCAGACACACACACATATACTTACACAGATGCAGGCATACCATTGACAGAACAGAGAATATACCACACACACACACACACACACACACACACACACACACACACACATGCACACACACAGGCACACTCACACGCACATGCACACTGAAAATTAAATGTAAATCCTGACTGAAGCATTGCTACCGAAGGTCTATGTAATGTACTCACCCCCTGTGCACTGTGATATCCAGAGAACCAACTTTTAGTACTTGCTAACTGTCTTGATGTTCTGTGCTCATTAGGACTTTTGTGATGAGACATTTATGCGATCAAGAATGCAAATTACACCCTTAGTATACTCTTCTCTTAAAACTGGAATCCCTTCACAAGCCTTTAAAAGAGTAACACTGGTTCTTTGTAAAAGAAGAAAAAGAAAGCTTTCTTAGATACTCACAGTCAAACTCACTGATCACTGACAGTCTATTAGCACAGAGCAGGTCTGAGAAGCTCAGTTCAAATGACTGACTCCTTCACTGGCCCAACCTGTCAACATGTGCTGAGAACCAAGCTTTCAAAAAAAAAGAAAAACATGTTCGTGTTTGAAACAAGGAATGCTAAAGCAACTATCAGAAAATAGTTCTCAGTATAATGTTTTCCACTGATGCTGGCTGCAATCCTCATTAAAGTTCATGGGGACAAGAAGATTCGGGTCAGCAGTGACTGTGTTGTTCAGAAGCACATTCAGAAAGCCACACTGCTATTAACTGCATTTGCTGAACCAGAATAAACCTGTCACTTTTATCAATAACATAGTGCGTACTGAAGGCTGATTCTGAATTTTGGTTATGCAAGTCTTATGCACCCGTGAGCAAGGAAGAAAAGTAAAATAAATCAAGACCAGCAACATTTTTCAGAGCAGTGTATGGTCTGATGATGCTGTAAGCCACATTCTCACACTAAGGCAAATTTAGCAGATAGCAAGTAATGGAATACACCTTTAGGTTCAACTACTCTCAGCCCTCAGAGTGTCTGTTTGCAGCACTCCTGAGAACAAGTGGAATCCCTGAAAGGTGGCCATCTTGCAATCACAGAAACAAGCTATTCAGCCTTCATCTCCAGTCCTAGCTGTGTGGGATGGAAGCTGGGTGGCAGGAAACACACACTTCAGAGGAAAATTCAGGTTACAGTCATCACAAAGGGAAAATGAAATCACAGCCAAAGGGGGAAAGAGGCAGTTTGATTACATGCCAGTCTATTTGAAGAAACTCTGCTGACTCTCTAGCTTGGACCTGAACAATGAGATTTGTAGGCTATAGTTGCTTCATCGTTGTTTATAGCAGCCATGCACCAGACTGAAATTTCTATAATGGCAGAGGCTGCCTCTTCGGGGTTCTGCCCAGAGTCTTGCAGTTAATCTGGAGAAAAGGCATTTGTTAACTGTGTGTTGGTGAACAGCCAGTACACCAGAATTTATATTCTTGTGACTGGAGAAAAAGATCAACTGCTGGTAGCCAAAAAAAAAAAAAAAAAAAAGGTCAGCTTGGGGGGAGTAGGATATTTCCTCTTGACTTACTGGGACTCATGTTCTTGAAGTTCGAGAAGATGCTGGCATAACCCAGATCAACAGTCCTTTCTGGGTTTGTGCTGAGACTCCAAGGAGAGTTGCGAGAGGAACAGTCAAAACTGATATCAAGAGGTTTGTGAGGGTTGATGACCCAAGCCTGCAAGTTAGTATCACAGCTTTTTTCTCTACTTATGTATTTGTTTGTTTATTCATCCACTTCATATTTCATTTGTAGTCGCCCTCTGTTATCTCCTCCTAGTACCAAACTCTCACCCCTATTTTCCCATTCCCTCTCCCCTTCTCTAAGGGTCGCAACCTCATGTCACATCAGGACTGAGTTCATCCTCTTTCACTGAGGCCAGACAAGGCAGCCCAACTAGTGGAAAGGGATGCAAAGGCAGGCAACAGAGTCAGATAAAGACCCACTCTAATTGTAAAGGACCCACATGAAGACCAAGCTGCACATTTGTTATACATGTGCAAGGGGTCTAGGCCCAAACCATTCATATTCTTTGGTTGGTGGTTCAGTCTCTGTGAGTCATCAAGAACCCAGGTTAGTTGGCTCTGTAATTCTTCTTGTGGAGCCCCTGGACCATCAGGCATGCTCAATCCTTCTCTCACCTCTTCCACAAGAGCCTTTGAGCTCTGAACTCTACCCAGGGTTTGGCCATAGATTTCCATCTGTTTCCATGGAAATCTGTTTCCTCTCTGATGACAGTTACGCTAGGCTACCTTGTACAAGCAAAGTGGAGTTTCATTAAAAGTTATCATTTGTTGGTTCTCACCCATGGAGTGGGTCTCAAGTTGGGCCAGTTATAGATTGGTTGGCCATTCTCCCGATCTCTGCTCCATCTTTGCCCCTGCATACCCTTTAAGCAGAACAAATTTTGAGTCAAAGGTTTGTAGGTAGATTCGTGTCCTCCTTTCTGCACTGGAGTCCTGCTTGGCTACAGCTGATGGGCACTTTGGTTCCATATTCCACTGCTAGGAGTCTCGCTTAAGGTCACCTCCATATCCTCCCAGCATCCTTTCCGGTAACCAGGTCTCTGGCTTGTCCCAGTTATTGCCCCCACATACTTATTTCAATTTTTTTCTCCAAGCCCCACTGCCCTCCCAGCCTCTGCTTTCTGCTCACATGACAGCACATGCAGGAGAGGATGTGGAACAAGGAGACCACTTCTCTGTGGCTGGTGGGAATATTAACTTGTATTAGCACTTGGAAATCAAGACCCAGCTATACCACTCCTGGGCATCTACCCAAAAGATGCCCCACCATACCATAATGCATTCACAGAAGCTTTATTCATAATGGCCCCAAACTGAACACAGTCCAGATATCCACTACCTTAATCATAGTCATTGAAAATATCAAGCAGGATATCAGGCCCTGGATGATAGCAGGTTTGAGATGCCACGTGAGGACCCCTGTAGGCAGCCTAGCCTTCCTGTAATATTAAAAGAAAAAAAAACCTAATGTTTGTATTGAAAGTAAAAAGTAGTGAAGAAAATGTTGCTAGAGATTAATGTCCTGGCTTATAAACATCGGTCCAATTTTATTTTAGCATTGTGAATAAGCAATTAGCATTTAGAGAAAATTTGCAATGTGACTTTGGAAAATTATGCACTTAGCATTTGCCATGAAAGACTCCCTTGGAGGCATCAGCCCCTCCAAAATAGTTCAGCCTTTAATAAAACCACCAGTGATGCCCTGCTCTCTGACGCCCCCATGTGCCACGTGGAGTTCATTTATTTGAAGTTGAGAGATTTTACAAAACGTTATTTTTTTAAAAAAATAGTATAAATCTGTAAGATTTTAAAAAAACATTTTATCCAAATGCTTAAATTTATATTAACAGATGATGACCATAAAATTATTAGACTTTTATGATTAAGTGAAATAGAGAATTTTAAAGCACTATTAGCTTGGTTTTTATTGCATATAATGAGAGTCTCCCAGATGGTGAGGAAATCATTAAAAATTAATTTTATAAGCACTGGCCTTGTCTTAAAGTGTCCTGAACTGATAAGCTTTCTTACTCTTCTAAAATTGCCACAGCTCATTGATGAAGTAAAGTGGCCGGCTTTTTAAAATTGATAATCCTATTATAATTATTAAAGTGTATCACATTCAGTTTCATTAATGTGTTTAAAGTGAATCACTACCCCTCAGAGAAAAATTATGCAATAGCACAGTGAATTCCAAATGTTTTGAGTATTACTGCCTCATTCAAATATAAACCATTGTTATAAACTGGTAATATTGTAATGCTTTACATGTTTGACGATTGGAACAGCGTAACTAAAAGATACTGTGAGTTTTAAGTGTTTACTAATTGAATAACATATTTGGCACCTTTGTTCATTTGATCAGCGTTTTTGTGAAGAGTGTCATGCATTTTCTGTAGATTATTGTGCAAGTGTTCAGTAGCTTACCTATCCTTTAGGGGTTTGTGAATTTTGGTAAATCATTTGTCCAGAATCTCTTTCAGATTATTGTAGACATAAACAAACAAACAAACAAGATTATGCTATATCCTGTAACAAAATGAGTCTAAACATTTTAACCTCTCTGTGCTGAATACTTGGCTATCTTCTTTTGTATCAGATGAGAATAGGGAAGAAACCTCTCAGGACACTCACATGATGACACAGAGGAGGGCAATCATGCAGACTCACACTCGTGTTCTCAATAAGTGTGTCTCTAAAGCACATAACCAATACCACAGTCTGATAAGACAAAACACAAATATGAGTTTTTTTTTTTAAGATTTATTCATCATTTGTTGGATTGGCCTTGTTTCTTTTCTTTTCTTTTTTTTTTCATAGCAAACCTTAATTTAAATCTTATACTGCTGCATTGGGTCTTTCCAGAACCTGGGTCCACTCTTTCAATGCAGCAGTGTAGGAGAATACCAAAACAGGAAAGTGAGAAGGGGTGAATAGGGGAACGGGGGT
>BDUI01004455.1:11741-39312 GCA_002335545.1 Apodemus speciosus
GAACAAAAAAAAAAAAAAAAAAAAAAAAAAAAAAAAAAAAAAAAAAAAAAAAAAAAAAAAACACCAAAGAAAAAAAGAAGAAAAAAGGCCAGGTGGGCACGTAGGAGATGGAGTCGGGATCCCATTCCCTTTCCTTGGGAGCTTTGAGACATTTCTGGGTTCAGGCCTGGGCCCTAGGCTTTCAGGATGACGCTGGTCAGGGCCTGGCGCTCAGACTGAGACCTTCTCTCCCAGATCATCCTCAACTCGATGCACAAGTACCAGCCGCGTCTGCACATCGTCAAGGCCGATGAGAACAATGCTTTTGGCTCCAAAAACACAGCCTTTTGCACCCACGTGTTCCCAGAGACCTCCTTCATCTCGGTGACCTCCTACCAGAACCACAAGGTATACCCACAACCYGCGCCGTTAGCGCCACCCTGCCTGCCTGCTGACCCCAGGGTACAGCGAGTGAGGAGTCCCAGTAGACAGTGAGACTGTCAGCCAGTTGAACTGAGCAGCAGTTTAACATGGTCAGAGCCCATGGCCAGCAACGGAAAACTGGAGACAGGGAGTCTGCCTTGGGGCGGGGCTCTTCTTCTAGAATCTTCCTGTAGGTACAAGTCTGGCCTCTCTGGGAGAGCCACCTGGGTCCTGTCAACTAGAAGGTGTTTGCCAATCCCCTCCGCCCACCTCACTTTTCTGCCTGTTTGCTTTTTACCCCTGATTATAGGCAGAGCCCCCAAGTCAGATGTGTAGTCTTTCACAGTCTGTAAGGGGGCTGACATGCACAGGAAGCTGTCACAGGGTTCTGGAGAAAGCACTAGAAGGTGTGGAGCGAGTAGGACAGAGAGCCAGGGACAGGCTCCCAGTGCACAGCCAGATGGAGGGAGAGATGGGCCCTGAGCTGACGGAGGAGAGGGACGCAGCTTTCCCAGGCTGTTCCTAAGCTCCCGGTAGGCCCGAGTGGGGGGAAGAGGGCTACCAGTCAGCTTGTCCTCTCTCCTCCTGGGTGACTTTGTGTGTCCTTTTCTGACAGATTACACAGCTGAAAATTGAGAACAACCCTTTTGCCAAGGGATTCCGGGGTAGCGACGACAGTGACCTGCGCGTGGCCCGGTTGCAGAGGTGGGGCTGCTCTGGCCAGGGGTGGGACGGGAAGACCCGGGAACCCTCAAAGCATCTTCACTTTCTCCCTGCCCCTCCAGCAAGGAGTATCCGGTGATCTCCAAGAGCATCATGAGGCAGAGGCTCGTTTCCAGCCAACTCTCGGCCAAGCCGGATGTCAGCCCCCTGCACAGCGCCCACCAGGCCCTGCAGCACTACCAGTATGAGAATGGGGCCCACATGCAGTTTGCTGCTGCAGAGTCCCAGGACCTGCCCCTCAACACCTTCCCAACGCAGAGGGACTCCAGCCTCTTCTACCACTGCCTGAAGCGTAGAGGTAGGGCTCTGGGATGGGACATGCTGGTTCTCAGTTTCCTACGGCCTTGGAAAGCTTCAGACAGCTCCAGGTGTTGATTTGGGGGGCCTCCATGGGTAGGGTTCCTCCTGCTCAGCTCTACCTGGGGGGCAGGGGGAACCCACAGGGCTGTGGGTGGTGGCTCTCCAGCTGTCCCTTAGGAGGCACACAGGCTCCTTGGGTGCTGAGATGAGTGATTGGAAACAGATTTTGGGTGGACCACGCCCTGGGCACTTGGCTTCTTTACACCACGGACCCAGGAGCTGGCATGCCCAGGCTCTGCTGCCAGCCCTGTCTTTTCCACAGACAGGTTTGGGCTTGACGAGTGTGACCTTGCCCAAGGACCTTCGTAGGTCCCCAAGATTGGGAGTGAGTCTGAGGACTGTGGCTTATAATCCAGAATGTTCTCTCAGTCCACTCTGAGACATAAGACTGGCCCTTGGGCCTGGTTAGGTCTGATGCCGCTCTATATTAAAAATGTGGGCTGATCATTATATAAAATTCAAATTTTAGCATCTATAAATAAGGCTTTGTTGGAGCTTAGCCATACCTATATTTGTTCTATAGTCATTTTCATAATCCAGCAACAAAAGTGAGTAATTGTGGTACAAACTGGGTGGCCTTAAAGCCGATACTACCTGTCTGGCCTTCCCCGACCCAGATAGGTCACCTGCCAATCACGGGAATGTAGCTCAGGGGGAAATGTTGGAGAAAGAGGAACAAGTGTCCCCAGGCAGCCGTGAGCCAATCTGCAGAGGGGCTAGGTACTCAGGCTGTCCATCTCTGTCTGCATGGCTCCCAGAATGAACCCCTAGAGGGAAGGGGGAGAGAATGCAGGAGGGAGGCCAAGATAAGCCAACAGGAAAGTGTTCTTAAATTTGATGAGAAGGCCGTTACCCCAGCCCTCAAGCCTCAGTTATCCTGGGTCCCAGGAGAAGACATGTCATGCCAGAGAGTTGAGCCTACACAGTGGGGGGGGGGGGGGGGGGGGGGGGGGTGCTGGAAGACACAGAGAGGTGGTTTGTGGTGGCCGGTGGCATCTTTCCAGAGAGCATCAAAGTAGCCTTTTCACCTGCTGTGTGGGGATTGGCCTGACAGCAGCTGATGTGTCTTCTTTGAACACAACAGGGTTAAACTGCCCTTCTCAAAGCAGCAAAAGCTTGCCTACAAGCTCTTTGGCCCGCTGCCCGCTTCCTGAGGCTCTCCACAGGCACTGAGGGTTGAGGCAGTAACATCTCGGCCTTAATTTGCTGGCTAGTTCTGACAGATGTGGTCTCTGGGCCTGCTTCGACCTGGCACTTGCTTCTGCTTTCCTGGGCCAAGGCTGCGCTAGTCTGAGGAATGCCAGCGTGAACAAGGGCCGCTTAGCATCCCGAGAGTCAGGCTGGCAAGGGATCAGAGCCGTATGCTGCCCGATGCAGCACATCCCTGTGTCCAGGGATGCGATGTCCCCCTTGGCCTTTGGCGAGGGGCCATAAACTGACCGCTTCTTGGTCATTGCCACCTTATAAAAGCCACAGCTTATTCTGGGAGGGCGGGGCAACATGGGGGACCAGGGCGGGTACTGAGTGAAAAGGGCAGGATGTCCTGGCATGTGGGGGTGGGTGGGGAGGACACCAGGCCCTGGGCTGGTGGGAACGCCTCTTTCTGAGCACTTCTCTACCTTTCAGCAGACAGTGCCCGTCACCTGGACTTGCCCTGCAAGCGATCCTACCTGGAAACCCCCTCTTCAGTGGGGGACGATCACTATTTCCGTTCTCCCCCTCCCTACGACCAGCAGATGCTGAGCCCTTCCTATTGCAGTGAGGTGACCCCCCGAGAAGCCTGCATGTACTCGAGCTCAGGGCCTGAGATTGCAGGGGTGTCTGCGGTGGACGACCTGCCCCCACCCCCACTGAGCTGTAACATGTGGACCTCGGTGTCGCCATACACCAGCTACAGCGTTCAGACCGTGGAGACTGTGCCTTACCAGCCCTTTCCCGCACACTTCACCGCCACCACAATGATGCCTCGGCTGCCCAGCATCGCCACCCAGAGCGCCCAGCCACCAGGAAATGCCCATTTTAGTGTGTACAATCAGCTATCCCAGTCTCAGGTCCGAGAGCGGGGGCCCTCTGCTTCCTTCCCTAGAGAGCGTGGCCTCCCTGCCATGTGTGAGAGGAAGCCACCCTCACCTCACCTGAACACTGCCAACGAGTTCCTCTACTCGCAGAGCTTCTCCTTGACCCGGGAGTCATCCTTACAGTATCATTCAGGAATGGGAACTGTGGAGAACTGGACTGATGGATGACATGACTGCCTGTATCCTTGACAGCCCCAGGACCATGTCACTCTAGTATTAACCTCCATGGGTGGCCAGCACTGCTAAGAAACATGGAAAGGTATTTCAGAAAGGATGTGTGTGTGTGTGTGTGTATGTGTGTGTGTGTGAGAGTGCTTGAACTTCTACACACATGTGGTCAGAGAGCATCTGTCTTCTGACATGCAGCTAAGGCCAAAACAAGAAAAAATGCAATTATCTAAGAAGTAATTTTGGCTGCAGGAGCCGAGTTCACTGTTAGCTGGCATCTATCTCTTGACATGCCCTGGGTGGGATAGAAGTGGAGGGCTCAGGAGTCACCTAGAGCTTTCTGAAATATACTCTGATTTTACTCAGGGGCCAAGTGAGATCTCTGGCGCAGGGAGGGCCTTTCTTTTGCTTGGGTGGGGGCGGGGAGTCCATGCTTACCATCGAGTTCCTGGCTTTCTACCTGCAAGGGGAGCTGCCACTTTTGGGGACAGGAGCACCCCCTTCCCTTAGCTTCTGGAGATTGTGTGAGACTACCTGAGCCTTCGAGTGCTTTGAGAGTGGAGTTGGACTTGGCTTCTTGAAGCTCGAGGGTCTGAAGCGGGACTTTCAAGAAGAGTCACGCGGTGAATGTCACCTCCTGATGCTTGTTTTTCCTTCAAGAAGAAGGGAAAGTGTCACCAGCAGTATCGCTGTACTTATTCAAGTTTCCTCATAAAGGACAGAGTCCCTCCCCTCCCAGTCCCAGCACACGGCCTCTCAGCCTGTGAGACACCATCTGCATCCTGTGATGTGCCGTCAGACACCCCTTACCTGCCAACGCCCCTCGGAGAGCTCACTGGACTGATGTTACACATCTGCTGAACTGTTCTGCTCCCAGAAAATCTACATACACCCCTGGAACAAGGGCACGGTAGAAGAATATGGACAACGGAAATTACTTCAGTATTCAAGCTCAGAGGAGAATACATACTCCTCTGTCCATCAGCATCACACGTCACCAGAACGTCAGGGTGGCCGGTACGAACTCTAACTCAGAATTTGGAAATCACTAAACTCTTTGCATGCTGAATAGCTATTTATATATTATATAAATAAATATATAAATAAATATATATCTCACAAATGCGGGCCACATGTCAAATTCAGCTTTGCTTTTTTACAAATAAACTTACTGAAAACAAATGCTGAAGGGAGTATTTGGAAAGACATCTATTTAAATTTTTATTACATTTGATGTTAAAGATAAAACATATATATATATATTATAAATGCACACTGCAGATAAAGCTTTATTAGAAAACACATTAGCTGACAGGCGGTATGAAACTTCAAGTGTTTTTGATATATAGCATGGACATTTTATTTTGCATATTGGAACATAAAGCCATCTTACAACTGTGAAGTGTGTGTTTGTCCTTTGTTAATGTCTAGCCATTGCTTAGCAATGGTGTCTGCCTTTCTTTTCAAGTGCCTAGAGTAGGTTTAAACCTGAGTCTGGCACTTTCTGAAGCTGCTGGCTGTGCAAAGCTGTCAGCCAACTTCATTCTAGTGGGTATGAAGAGAGACCCTGGCCTCAGGATGGAGGGATTGGGGGAGATGAACTCCAACTTAGGCTTGCCACATTGGGTGACGAACAGTAACCTGCAGGAAGGTGCGGCATGCAGAGTGTGGACAAGTGTCTGCATGACTCTTACCCACACAGCTCGTCCATCCCCTAAAACGTTTTCTCTACCGCCATGATCTCCACTTAAGATGATCATGAAACCCAGGAGAAAAGAAGCAAGAGTAGGTGTGCTTTTAAAGCCTCTCGCCCAGGCCCTTCCTCGTGGCTCTATGGGGCCTCTGGTTGGGCAACATCCTATTACTCCCTCACAGAGAATACCTGGGTTTGGCTCAGGGACAGGGAAGGTGGCTTTTCACTCACAGGTCTCTGCCCGTTCCTTTCCAAAGATGGCGCCCTGCCCAGGAGGGCTGGCCGTACAGTCCTAGATTCTCTTCAAGTACTTACTCAGCTCAGTATGAGAATCGTTCCCAAAGAGGTGTTCAGCTTTGAGAAGCAGAGTCCTCCTGCCTTTCTGGGAAGCCTGTTTCCCCGGCTGCCCCACCTGGGCAAGAGCGGGGCCTTCCGTAGGATTCGTGGAACTTTTCCTGCCCCTCTGAATCAACAACTCAATAAAAAGGGGCACATGGGATGCCGGGGAACAAAGGGCACCATTCAGTAGCGCCAGCAGGTCATACATCATCGGCCCAGAAGCCTGCCACATGACACTGCCTGCTTCTGCTATGCCCGGCTTGGGAAGGGAAAATAGCCCATTACCGCTCTGCTATGTGGCATGAGCCGGTGGTCCCCGGGGTGCCACGATAGCCAAGGGCTAGAGACCTCAGCCTTGCTCAGCCACCATTGGCAACAGAAGGTCCTGGAATCACAAAGGAGGAGTTGGGACAGACTGACAAATTGTTAAAAAACCAAAGCGATTTCTAGCCTCAGCAGGGCCTCAGGGGGGTCAAGAGGCCTCTGCTGGCCCCTCTAATGGAGCCTGCTAGAGGAGTAGCAGCCTAGCCTTGCAGTGTCTTATCTTACAACATAAAATTAAAACCCACTTAAAAGGCCGGAGGGCATGTTAACATTCCGCCTGCTGTCTAATTGAAGGAGTTCCCAGTGCAAAGGATTTTACTTGAAAGATGTCTCTCTTCAAGCCAGGCTCTCCTGCCTGCTAGGGCAGGGGTGGCAGGGAGGGAGAGATTGTCATTTCAAAGAGCTCAGGCCAGAAAAGCACTGCTTGTGGCCCCCAGTGATGGAGGTGGGGCAGAAGGAGGGAGGGGGCAGGTGGTGACAGCCAAGGTTAGAACAGGCTAAGTTTTCTAGTTTTGCAAAATTTACAAATTCATTAACAGTTATGTCAGCAGAGGCCAGACTCATTCAGGTAATGATTCAAATATGGCGAGCCCCACAGCCAAAAACCTGGCAGCCTCTGTGGCCCAGAGGTTTCTATTCCCCCTCCTCACTCCCCTCCCCAACCCCCTCCCCAAGATCCCCTATGCAAATCTCTCACAGGTCTCCAAGGCATACGGAATCAATCAGGGACATCCTGTAAAGGGTGGTGAACTTGCACTGGCTATCCTGAGTAATGGGAACCAGTCAGTCCCGCGCAGGCTGGGACTGAAAGCCAAGGTGACAGCTATTAAGCAATCGCACGCAGAACAAAATGGCAGAGGGGCCGGGTAATCAATTCAATTTCAATGGGCAGCCCACGCAACGGCAGTCTGTCGCTGCCGATTAGAGAGGGCCGGCCTGGAGCTTTCAATGTGAGCCCATCACAGATCAGAAACAGGCCCTGGGATGAAAAGGGAACGGACGTCTCCCGAGGAGCCAGCGATGAAGGACTCTGTTTTATGTGACCGTGTTCTTCCTCCTCTCCTTGAAGAAAGGGATGGGGGAAAAAAGCCAGCAGTTTGGAGATTAGATAGTTTTCTTTTCAGCCATTCATCATTATGAAGGAAAGTAGACAGGGCAAGAGCAGAAAAAGCCCCGGAAGGATTTCTGCAACGTCTCACTGCGAAGGACCGGCTTTACACAGCAGCCCACCAGCCCCAGCCGATTACCGCAGGCTGATGGGGCCTGCAGAGCATCCACGGTCCCTTTTCTCCAAGAATGGCAAACAGGCCCCAGGGCTCCGAGGATCACAGGCATTCTCTTGCAGAAACTCCAGACTGTATCATTTGTGAAAATTAAAGTCCTAGCTAGAATAATGAGGAGGAGAGGAACACGGAGGAGAAAATGATGGGAGGGTTGTCGGCAGGTAGGACACGGGAGGCGCCCGCTCCCGCTCTTCCTGGCCCAAGGTCAGAGCGGCCAGGCTCCTACTGCATCTGCTGCCTGTCAACACTATTCCTAGCCTGATGGCAACCAGCAGCAACATTCTAGGTTCAGATTTGATTGCTCTAGTCTCTGCTATGGGGACCTCTGGACACAGAACAAAGGATGCCCGTAGGCACAGAGGCCAGGAGAGATCAGCCAGTGTAGGGCTAGAGAAAGATGGATGAGCAAAGACACGGGATGCAGAAGTAGAAGGGGAGGGGCATTCTAGAGGCAACTTTGGGGCGGAGGACTCATGACTGGGCTGGGGATGAGGGAGAAAGGGCTGCCTAGAGAACCAGAATGAAGGGTGTATGCGATCCAATGGCTCTTACAAGAATTACAAAGATGATTAAACCAACCTCATAGTAATGTAAAATGCACGTTGAGTGGCAGATTGCCACTCCTGTCTTAACAATTAGTAAAAGAAAGAGAAGAGAGGGGAGCCTTTAATGGTTATTGTTGGTGGGAACAGACTGCTAGTTTTTCTGGAAAAAGCAATTTGGTAGCCTGGACAATGACTCTAAAAGTATTTACAGCTTGAGAGAATAGCTGGAAAGGATGTAGGATAATGTTCATTGTACTATCAATTTTTTAAAGTCCCCACAGGCAGAAAGCAAATTGGTAAATGATGATTGCTTCGTATTCTGGGATATGATGCAGTCAGTGGAATTATGATCACAAAGAGCCTTTAATGACAGGGAACTGACTGACAATGAAGTAAACAGGAGAGGCATAATGGAACATGGTTTCAAGAACATTTATATTAAAAAAAAATTGGAGTAGCCAAACTGTGTGCCATTAAGTAGTAATTAATAAGTGAATAAAACACACACCAAATATTGGGCTTCTTACATGAAAAAAGTGAGTGGTAATGTGGTCTCCCATTTTTATACAATACAGAACCCAAATCAAACCTACGTGTGTGCTCATGTACTTTTGTGTGCATGGCGTCCACGTGACCGCGCACACGTCAGAGGCAGATAATGAAGAAGGACCCGTTCAGAGTTCTCACCCACATCTCTGTTACAAAAAGCACATGGGCACTTCTGCAATGAAAAGATATACTAAAAAAAAAAAAACAAAAGAAAAATAAGATGTAATTGCAGAACTCCTTGCAGAACTAAAACAAACTGCCCAGATGCTGGTAAGCAGGAGTTGCAGGAAAAGGCTCATGCCCCTGCTGGATACTCACCTGGACAGACCGCCTTGGGGGCTGCCCCATCTTGTCCTTTCTTCTAACTCCCCCAGGCCTTCGGTGCTGCTGTTGGGTGATGCCTAGGGCTACAAACCTTCTGGCTTATTGAGTACTTGGTCCAACACCATCTACGTGTATAGCTCCTCCCACTAAACATGCCCACAAATCTTAAAAGGCCCACCTCATTCTCCTCTCCTGACGCCACCTCCTGGGTTATTTCTACTAAACATGAAGGGCATTCTGCCCCACCTTGTTCTGACCCAAGCCAGCACAGTATACCTTCCTCAGTGCTTTGGCCATGGTACTCCTTGTGCTCCCTACCAGCTCTCTTCAAGCCCTTGCTAAATGGTGTAGAATCCGCCTTCCAAAGCTCTCTTCCGTGTGAGCCTCTCTCTCCATCCATCAGGTCTGACAGTGTCTCCATCATGCTGGCAAATCCCTCAATCTGGGCTGTTGTCTCCCATCAGTTAGAGTTTCGGGATTATTGTGAGTGGCCTGTCCGTGTCACTCGTGTGTAATGGCCATTGAGACCTGTGGAGCCAGAGAACTGTGCTGGCAGAGATGGGAGTGCTACCTGAACAGATGTCCCTGCCTTCAGCCAGGGGTAGCACCCCACAGGAAGCAGGGGAGCCCAGCTTCCTGGTCACAGGCTACCCATAGGATTATTATGAGCTATTTGAGCACCTTCCTGCCCAACAGGCCTCCAACTAGAGTATGGTACTCATAATGGTGGCATAATGAACAGTCTGCCTGTTCTTGTTTCCTAGAATCAAGTAGGCCCAGGAAGACTCGATCAGGGATGTTACCTGTATCTATCCTCTCTGCCTGGACACCTACCATTCCTCAGACATGTCAAATAGCCTGCTCTCCTAGAGGAGGCGATTGCATAGGAACCACACTCAATCCATGCTAACCAACAAGACACACCCAAACATGGCTTCCCAGGTAAGGGAACCTAGCACATGGTCCTGATGGAGCATGCTCAGAAAATGACATCACTTTTCCCTCCTTCATCCCTTCACAGCCGGATCTCTTTCCCGTTCCTGTGTGGGAAGAGGAGGCAACAGCCCAAGCATCACGCACAGCATCCTCACTCAGACAGGCTGGCGGCCAGATGGATCCCCATCCCAGGAGGCTCTTGTCTAGACCTTTTGGGCTGAAGGAATTGGAAGACTTTTCCAACAAAATCTCATGAGTGCTTGCTCTTGGAGACCTCAAGCATTGCCACCATTTGGAAAGTGCAAAGAGTGGTTCTAAGTTTTGATTGGACAAAATACTTGCTGCAGAAGGAGGTGGGGGGTGGGGTGCGGAAGGCTTGGCCCTGAGGCTGACAGAGGTCTCCTGGGTCTGGGGAGCCCAGCAGGTTACGCTGAGTAGGACTGCATCAAGGTGGAGCTCCTCAGAACTGGGATGAGCAGGAATTCAGAGGCCAACGGCCAAAGGCTTTTGTTTTGTTTTGTTTTCTTTTGATGTGACAGGGTCTGGGGAGGGGTGTGGGGGGAGTGTTGGTCTGGGACTTACGGTGTAGTCAAGGCTGGTCTCAAATTCACAGCAATCTTTTTGTTTCAGCCTCCCAAGTGATGATTACAGGCCTGAGCCACCAAAGCTCCGTGTTCTAGAGGGTCTTTGTTGGCACAGTTGGTCAGTCTATAGAAGGTCCTTCTGAGCGCCCAGTCTGCGGACCACTGAGCCAGGTGCTCTGTGAGCCTCTCTTCCCAGGAGGACTCTGCTCCCTCGTGTTCAATTCTAAAGATAGTACATCCTTCCAAACAGTGCCACCTGTGAGTCAAATATCTCAGGTTTAAGATTGGCCCTGTCACCTTCTGGCTTATGTTTTTAAGCAACAAGGTCATTTCTTTGTTTATGTTAGGGACTTGGAGACAATGTCTCAGTACACCTGCTTCTTGTGGATGTGAGGGTTTCTTCCCTTCCTCTTCCTTTCCCTCTTCCTTCTTCTTTGTAGAAGTGTTGCACCATGCAGCTCAGATTAGCCTTGATTACAATCACCCCGCTGGTCTTCCTAAACTGCAATCACAGGTATTCCACCACCTCCGGCCTGACTGTGTAAAAGCACCTTTCACAGACCCTGACCCCTGACCTTCATGGAGGAAGGATGTCAACACTAGTGCCCCACTCTGCTGCTTCCTTTAAGGGAGGGACAATCTTTTTGCTTTGTGGAGTTGAATGATGAAGAGTGATTTATCATTCTCATCTCTATCATGAGAAAAGAAAACTGAAATCTCCACTTAGTTTGTTAATCATCAGCCCTCGAGCTCTGGGCTTTGGTGCTCCAAGGAGTGGGTTGCAATCCCTCTGAGGTCATGTATCAGATATCATTGATTCACAACCATAGCAAAATCACAGAAGCAATGAGGAGCAACAAAAATAACTTCTGGGTGGGGGCGGCCATAGCATGAGGAACGGTGTTAAAGGGTCCCAGCCTTGGGAAGCTTGAGACTTCTGTCACTCCTGCCACTTTTAGCTGTAGGACTGTCACTACCAAAGTCTGCCGTCTTTCCTCTGAGTGCTGAGTCCAAAAGGTGCGTAGGTTCATGGCTTTTACGTTAACTAACAGGGAAATAAACACACTTATCTAGTTCTATGATGCAAAGAGTCCAAAGTGGCAGAAACTCACCCTTTTAGGGGCTGATAACCCACAGCCACCTCCACAAACCACAGCTACCACCCAGGCTATGGGGCCTCCTATCCCCGCAGCTCCCAGCTGTCACATACAGGTATCTGACGCTGTATTACTCTCTCCACAGAGATGTCACTGGCAGACTTGACAAATTATTGAGATGCCTCCAAAACAACTGGGTATTTTGGGGGGAAGGCGTCAAAGCCACGCGGCTTAGGTAGCGGAGCTAGGGTGGCCTTCTTTTGCCTTTCCCATGCCTGGACAGAGCATACTTCCTTGGAATGACCTGAAAGAGACTTGTTTGGCAATTGCTTCTCTTAAATACCCATAATTCCTAGCCGGATGCCTGGAGCAAGGGCTGGGTCTGTAAAATGACATGGCTCCATTAGGGATAGTGGAAACTATGTGAGTCGTTTTTAATAGCATTAAATGCAGCTTGGCACAGTCTTCCCTCTCTGTAGGCTCCGCTCGCTCCGCTGCCTGGATTGAGAGGTTTGGTCCTTGCTCGGGGCAGCTGGTGGACCCTGATCTACTCCTCCTTCAGCATGGCCGTCTCAGGCAGTAAGCTCCAGCCTGGGATACTGGAGACCTGAATGTAATTTTTCTGGCTCAAGAAAATGAACGTTTGACATCCTTTTTATATTACCAGTATAGGGCAGTAAAAAGAGCGTGGGACTGGGTATGAGTCTGCGTGGGCCCAGGGCTGCCATATGCTGGCTGTGGGATTGCCCCTCCCCCCATCTTCCTTCTTCTATCCCTTGTAGCAGTTCGGGAGTTCAATCCTATGAAGAATCCTATTTGCAGCGATGCATTTCTTCACCAAGACCAGGCTCTGTCTGTATCTACAGCAGGGCTTTCCAAAGGAAAGGGAATGGAACACGGAACGTGCTTTCTGAATTTTACTTCATTCTTTTCAGATAGCTAATGTTTGCTAGATGGTTGTATATCTTATACGCTTGTTTATTTTATTTTGTTTATTTGACTGTCTCCATATGTTGCCCAGGCTGTCCTGACAGTATYGTCCCTTTTGCCTCTGGAGTGCTGGCACTTACAGGTGTTCACCGCCACATCTGGATTGTAAATGTAAATTTATAAATACTACATTGAGGTGCTTTTCCCTCCTCAGGGGAGCCGAGATCCAAAGTGGAGACTCCAGAGGGACGGGCAGGCAAAGTTGGGGCTCTGTGCAAAGGCTGGGCTCTCTGCCACTCCTGCGATGCTCTGGGCTCTGTGCCATCCTCCCAGGGACGGTTTACCAGAGCTTTGGGCAGAGAGGCCTGGCCAGGCAGGGGACAGAGGATGGGCTGAAATCTACACTTATTAGGCACGCGCCTAATCTCTGTGAGCCAGTTGCTAGGCATGTTAATTAGGGGTAATAAATACTGTCCATCTCTGAGGCTTACACTGAAATAATGCAGATAAAACACGTGCACAATCCAAGTTGCTGCCCTTCCCCCAACCGGGGATGCCAATCTACAGAGGTTTCATTTTAGATGCTTAAAAGATGTGGGACTATTTTTTCTTCGGGGAAATTCTATTTGTTGCTTTTTTGGAGGGGGCTTCATTGCTTCTCCTGCCACAGTTAAGCCTCCTCAACCAGATGCCAAGACCTGGACCCATGCACAGTTAGTTAGGTGTACAATGCCAACTGCAGGCAGGGGCGCTTAGGAAGGGAAGACCCACACCGGCCTTTTCAGTACCCTGAGCACCTCTCCCTACCTGGGCCTTTGGGCTTGGTGGCACAGGATGTTGGAGGGAGGGTCTGCTTCTAACCAGTCATCTTCAATGCTTCTGAGAGGCAGAGACAACTTGAAAGTTTGCTTCTCATTCAAAGCCCACCACTAACTGGGTGACGGTGGGCATAAGTCGGTTGTTAAAGAAGGCTGGGTGTGGTAGCACACAACTATAACCCCAGCATTCGGGGAGGGCGGGTAGGGGGAAGAGGATCAGGAAGTTCAAGGCTAGTCTTGATTATTACTAAGCTGGAGATCAGCATGGGCTATACGGGATCTTGTATCAAAATATACCCCCCCCCCCATCCTCAAGTGCCTCCCGGCTTTGCCAAGGTGTGATCAGAAACCTTAGGCAAGTCTTTCTTGTACTCAGTTTCTTTTGTTTTAAACAGCCAACCTTCTAGACTTCCTTTAAGGGCCAAATGGGATGCTTCTAAATAAAACAACAATAATAAGCAAAAGAGCGGTAACCATGGCGCTTCCTGGCCCATTAGCACCAGCTCATTTCTGCATTTCCATGGGAGAAAACCCAAACCTAAACCCAAAATGTGGCTTTTTATAAGCTTAAGGCAGGGAAACAATTACCGAAGTGCGGGCCAATCTCACTGGCTCTAAGAGGCAGATGATTTAGCATCATCACCTGCCTTATCGTTATCCTTGAGTCGCCTGCGTCCTTGGCTTCTGAGGAGGTCAATTTCCGGCACACACAGGAAAGCCCTTGGCTGTGGCAGTGAACAATCGGCCACAGTGCGCTCTCTGCCTGCTGTTGATCCTTTCATTTCCTCCAGCGGGCTCCTGCCGGGGCACTGGGTTCTGAGTTCTCTGCTACTCTCTTAGACCAATCATTCACCACGGCCCCGAGCGCCCGGCCGGCCGCTCTCTAAGGTTTGCTGTCCAGCTACTGCTCCATACGGCAAGATGGCTAATTGGGACGTGAGCTCAGCCAAATGGCAAGAAAGATTTCAAGGAGCCTGTTCAGTGGACCTTAAATATCCTGACCACAAATTTACAGCCCAGCCCGCCATGGAGGAAGCGTGAGTCAGAGGCGGAGGCGCGGCTGCTGCTGAGGGAGGGCCTCTGCGATGACATTTTTCACGCTTTTAATAAACCGCCGTATTATTAGAGCTCACTAAAGCTGAATTTAATGAAAATCTTGGACCTTAAGGCCTGAATTTTTCTTTTGTATTACAAAACGAAACCAACTGGCCCAATTCAACTTAACCCAAGGAAAAAAATCCATAGATTTTTAATTATGTTTCTTTCTTTTTCTTTTTTCTTTTTCTCTTTCTCCCCCCTCCACATTCTCCTTTTCAAATTTCACTGGGTTACAATCTCTCTTAGAAGAAAAGGAGACCAACCTGATCAGCACAAATTTCTCTGTGGGATCCCTTCAGGAATGTTACTGAGCCCTGTTACAAATTTTAAGAGCGACCAAGAAAGCAAAAACCACAACAGAACTGCAAAGCTCTCACGAGTGGCACCTGAGACTCCGTCTGATATAAAATTCCAATTTATGAATGTACTTTTCAATCAGGTCTGTCGGACCGTCCAAGCCTACACAACACTGGTGATCCTAAACAGAAATAATGAGAACAAATTCTTAGTTTTTCAGACCGGAGAGTTGAGTCCTTGGAAACTAACCCGGGGGTGGGTGGGAGTGGGGGCGGGTGGGGGAGGGGACGAAACTGGGCTGCCATGCACCTGGCCTCCAAAGGCTCAGCAGCCCAGCAGGAAATCTTTCCACAGCAGCTTCTGTACCTGTAGGAGCTTGTGAAAAGACACCTTTCCCCCTCGCCTTGCAGCTATGTTCATAAACAAAACAAATGGGTACTTTCCAACTCTCGACCCAATTTGGCGCCTATTTGCCCAACTAGAGCAGGTTTTCAAACGCCTCCTTGTCCTTGCCGAGTGGGAAGGAGCAGTGCCCGCCCGCACGCCCGCCCTTGGGTTCTGAGCTCTCTTGACTTCCTCCCGGAAAGGGCCCTGCCTGAGCTGCCTTTGTCTTGGCCTATTCCGACTTTTGGGATCAGGCTGGGCTCTGACTCCTGCAGGGGAGTCCTGCTTGGCATCGAGGCTGGCCTCAGGCATAAGATCCTAATTATTTGAATGGTATTTGTTTTCATAGCTCTCTCTCTCTCTCTCTCCTTCTCTCTCTCTTTTTTTAATGTGTCCAGGTCGATGGCATTTTAATGCCTTATTAAACAGGGGTTTTACAGCAGTCTGTCTGTGCAGTCTCTGGGCCCATGCCTGTACTTTGTGTGCAGGGATTTTATCTTTCCTGCTGGCCAAAAATATTTTCCGAATTCCCTATAAAAGTTTTCGAGATTTCCTAAGACAAATAGAGCTCCACCAGCTCTGAAATGACCCTGATGCTGTCGGAATTACAGACACGGGCCCTCTCTCTTGTTTACACTAAGAACTGAACTGAATTCTGTATTCATTAACTGCCCTTCTCAGGGCTGACGAGTTTGCCCCACAAACGGTACGTAAAAACACAGCCTATCTGGGACGGCCCCCCAGAACCCCATCTTTTACTTCTAGCCTCTTAGATGGTCACCTTGGCATCCACAAAGGATCCCCATCCTGGCGGTGGGGTTTACATAACAGCTGTGGGGAGACAGCGACTGGACCTGCTATAGGAAGATGGGTGTCTGAAGACCATGGAAACCTCAAGAAAGAAATCAGTTGAGCTCTATGTTCCTGTGGCAGTGTTTAAGAGTGGATGGAAATATATTGTTGTTTTGTATTGAAGCTTAATTTAGACTGTACAGGAAGTCACAGGTTAAGTTATTTTGTAAAAGAAAAGACATGCACAGATACAGGTGTGCACATGTGAGCAGGTATGCACACACGTGTGCACACGCACATACACACAAACCTCAAGACAGATGATGGCAACAAAACCTAATCCCAGTTTCTTCATTTAGAGACTTTCAGGGTTGGGAGTGTAACTCAGTTGGTCTGGTACTGGCCTCCAGTGTACAAAGCTTTGGGTTTGATCTTCAGCACCACATAAAATTAGGTGTGATAGTGCACGCCAGTAATGCCAGTACTCCCATGCTCTACGCAGGGATATCAGAAGTTTAAGATCATTTTCTCTTACATAGGGAAGTCAGGGCCAGCTTGGGGTATGTGAAACCTTGTCTCGATAAACAAATATTTATGGAGTAAAGTGATTATATTTAGTTGAAAATGTTGGAATGAAATCCTTTGTTTTGTATAGTTAACAAAAATATTAAAAAATTAAATAAGATAAAACACGAAGAAAAAATTACATGAATATATTGCACTGTTGTTATCGAAATCTTAGGGACTCATTTGATGCATATAAACATGTGATCTAGAGGCCTAGTGGTCGAGACTTGCCCAGCATGGGCAGGGCCCTGGGTTTGATCTCTTGACTGAAAAACAAACAAAACAACAAACCAGCTTGAGGACTCAGTGACTGGTGCTAGTGTTTGTTGATACATCACAAGGACCTCCCTCCTTCAGGACTCTGATGGGAGGAGAGCCATCACCTGATGCTGCTTCTAGAGAGGGTCTGGGGCTTAGGGGATGGGAGACCCCAGCACTGGGTCATGATGAGAGCCATGTGCAGCTGTAAGTTACAGAACAGCAGTGGGGACTTAGATCTGCTCTAAACCTAGGCAGGCTCTGCTGTCCATATCAGGGACACGTTGAAATGAACCCAGCGGCATCACGACCCTCCCGGGCTAGCCTGCTTAGCCACCAGAAAGCTCTCTTTCACTTTTGACTTTACTGGATTATTTTTGAGCATTACCTGTCTCCGTGGTGCTTCATTAAAAGTACCACTTTTAACATTTAGTACCATATCTTGGGAAAAGATTGGTGAAGATGTGCAGCTTGTGAGAACACGTCTGTCTTCTTCCATGTCTGCGGGCCTTGGGCAGGTCACAATCAAAGATGGAAGCAGAGGCAAGCCTGCAGGAGGAAAGGATCATTAATGAGGGCTTGTGCTACTGCATCTCTGGTTAAAGCCATTTATTTAACTAAGACTTTCCATTTTCGTGGAATCAATGGTTACTTTCATTTCAAGAAATATTGTTTTAACTCCGGAAACTCAGTTTGATTTCTTTTAAAGTTAGCTCAGCCTTTTAAAAAATATTTTTCTTTTTCTGCTGTCCACGATGTCTTCATTTTTGCATTTGATTATTCTTAAATCCACTTTAAGGCAATCTGTAGATGCTAATTACTATGTCAGGTTCAGGGGGTAGGGGATGACTGAGTCTGCTATTTACTGGGTCAAAAGACACTACTACAGAAGAGAATATTTCCTTCTATTATTTTATAACTTTTGTAGGAACTCAGCCTAAGCCAGAATTTACCTACAGCTAGTTTCTTTCAGAACAATTTCATTTGCATTAGAAAACTAAAAGTTGTTAGTGTAGTGGCACCTGCCTGTAACCACAGCCTTGGGAAGCAAAGGAAAAGCAAAGTTTGAGGCTAGCCTGGGCTAGACTGCTGCTGCTGCTGCTGCTGCTGCTGCTGCTAATGATGACGATATAAAACAAAAACCTTTTTATTGATTATTATTGGTTATTGATTAATTGCAGATTATTAGACTATTCAGGTGGTATAAAGCATAAACATAATGAAGGACACAATTTCTTTGTTCCGAGATGACAGTTGTGGCTAGGAGGGTAAAGGCATTAGTGTCCAAGCCTGAGGATCTGAGCTCAGTCCCCAGACCCACACGGTGGTAGGAGAGAACTGAGCCCGCATGTTGTCCTCGGGCAGTCACCGGGCCCCTGACATGTACACAAGCCCACGAATCTGATAAACTTGCAAAAAATTATTTTCCTTGTTGTGAGTAGGAGTTTTTGGTTTTGGTTTTGGTTTAGCCATTTCTGGCGAGCCTCGGCATTGGCTATGCCTGCCTTCCGTTAAAAGTTCAAGCTCCTGGCCACCCTGAAGACAGAAGCAACAGGCTTACACAGAAGGCGAGAGACCCTGTCTTACGTCTGCAGCGACAGACGGTACAGTACTGGTGCCATGTGCCGCACGGAGCAGATGCCATTCACAGATCCACACGGGTGATGCTTGGGCCATAGAGGCACAGTGTCACTGTGGGAAAGGATGGTGCTCTGCCTGTGGATACTCGTAAGAAACAAAATCAAGTGTGAGGCCTGACTCACACCTCACACCGAGTACATTCATCTCAGATTGATGTGGTCCAAATATGAAACAACAGCACGTTTAAAGACTTGGAAGACATCTCCATGACCTGAGCTTAGACACACAAAATCCGCTAACCACCATAAAAGGCCGACACAGAGTCAGCTAAAATCCTATGTGTTTTAAAATATGCCATTAACACAACAAGGAGCTCAGAGCAGAGCAAAAGACAATTAAGATGTTATATGTGCACACATGTACATATATGCTTATTCATAAAACACACATGTATGTGCAGTCATATACACATATACATATATGTTTATTTGAACACACATATGCTTATTCATATATACATACATATATACGTTTGTTCATATACACACATCTTTACACACATCTTTACAGTCAAGTCTAGAATGACTACAGAAGAATGGTAAAAGACTCATACAGGCCATTGGTAATGGAGGATAGATCTTGGGATGTCTTCAATTGATTCACTTCTTTATTACCTATTCGTGTGTGTGTGTGTGTGTGTGTGTGTGTGTGTGTGTGTGTGTGTGTACCTGTATGTGGGGATACAGGCACATCATGGTGTGTTTGTGGAGGCTGGAGGAAAATCTTGAATGTCTGTCCTTCCCTCTGCTGTGTTTGAGGCAGAGTCTCCCGTGTTGCTTGCCACTGTGTACTCCAGGCTGGCCCTTGAGCATCAGGGGAATTCTCTCCCTCCCACTTTGCATTTTGCAGTAGGATTTACCAGGATTACAAACATGTGCTGTCAGGCTCGGTTTTACATGGGTTCCAGAATCAGGACTTGCATAGCTAGTGCTTTTCCCAGCCAAACCATCTCTCTCACCCCCATCCGCCATATTTGTTTTGAGGCAGGGCTGTTCTTCTCTGAACCCGGAAGCCAGCGTTTGGGACTCAAACTCAGGTCCTCAGGCTTACGCAGCAGATATTTTACCCAGTGAACCATCTCTCCCCAGTTCTCTTGGTCAGATTCATTTAAACTTTTTAARAAAAGATTTATGTGTGGGTATTTTGCCTCCATGTCCATATATGTGTACCTCACATACTGTGGATTTCCTGTAACTGGGGTTACAGCTGTGAGCTGCCATGTGGGTGCTGGGAGTTGAACCTGGGACCTCTGGAAGAGCAACCAGTGCTCTTAACCACTGAGCCATCTTTACACCCCAAATCTGATTCATTTACTCCTTGCCATCCTTGAATTTTGTGTACAGTGCTTTGGTCAATCCATTTCCAGAGCCTCCAGGGAAGTGAGGGCTGCTCTCTGCCAATTCAAACTACATATTCAGAGCCGGGCGGTGGTGGCGCACGCCTGTAATCCCAGCACTTGGGAGGCAGAGGCAGGCGGATTTCTGAGTTCGAGGCCAGCCTGGTCTACAGAGTGAGTTNAAAAACAAAAACAAAAAAACAAACTACATATTCAGTGTCCAAGCCCTGATGTTCAGCACAGTACTCGGGGCTGTAGCCTGCAGTCTGACTACATCTGCTGTCTCAAAGTCACTTTGGGACTCTGCCTATGTATCTTTAAACTTTTAAATGTGTTTTGAACAGACATCCCTCAATTCTGGGACTGGACAAGAAGGTATTTCCAATTTTTTCCATCTTTCATTAATAAAAATAATACACATAAACTTTTTAAATCTGTAACTGCATCCTCAGGGAAATCTGGACAAGTGCCGCCTGGCTGTCTCTTGGGAACACTCCTGTTTGCCCGCTTCTTCAGTTCTCTACATTCCACAGGGCCCCAGTGGGCGGGTCTGTCTCCTGTTACTTGTCTCTTCAGTGTCCTTGCCACATCTATGCCTGTAACTACGTGGCCAGATACCACACATACCCATTCAGATGAGGAGTCCACACTGTCTTGATGAAGCACTGAGCACTTCTTACATTGGCCTACAGTAGTCATGGTCAACAAACTCAGCCAACCATGATGTCTACTCATTAGACCATGACCAGTCCAACACCCCACAGGCATCTCTAAGGGTAAGGAAGGCAAGAAGGTTCAGGTACCACTGGGGTCCTTTAAGAATGTGGGCATTAACTATACTGACTTGGAAATTCCCTCATTCACTAATGTTCTGGATGTTAGTGATGGTTTTGTTGTTCTCAGATATTTTCATCTTCAGACTTTCTCATGATAAATATTTCCTCCATCTTCCCTACTCTGGCTTGAGAAGGTCCCACTTTGGTAGACATTTCTAAATACTAATGGGGAAAGAACATGGTTGAAAAGGGTAAAGTTTCCCAGGTGTGGGTAGAATTCTGGATTGGTTAAATACTTGAGTTTTGCAGCTTAAGGAAGGGAGAGTTTATTTGGGTTCACTGATGGTGCAATCTACTGTGGCRGAGAGACACTGGGGGAGCTGGGGACCTGGTCCCATTGCATCTGTCTGTCTGTCTGTCGGGAAGCTGAGAGATGCTGAGTGGCGGTAAGGACAGCTTGGTTTCCCATCGTTAGAGAGTCCAGGGTCTCTGTCCATAGAATGGCGACTCACTGAGAGGGGCTCTTCTCACCTCACTTAACCCTGATTTAGCAATGCCCTGGCGCACATCCCCAGAGGCTTGCTCTGATGGTGAGTCTAGTCCCATCAGGTTGACAGAACTAACCACCTCGCACTCACAGGGCACCAAATATTTCAGCATTTTGATAACAACACAGGCAAACAATTGAAATTCGATTTGACCAATTTGCTCTGCTGTCTGCATCAAGGCCCCAGTGATGGCCTCAGTGGGACACAGACAAGAAGGAGGGGTTTCCACATGCAGGCGCCGGGAAGCAGAGCTCAGGCTTTGCCTCGATGACCCTGCAAACGCTTCAACCCCGCATTCCCTTCTGAGGAGATTTTTCTTTCTTTTTAAAAATAGCACGCACTTAGTTGAAGGAAAGAAATTTGAGAGGAAAGCAGACACCACATCTCATCTTGTGAAGTTAGGTCTCAGGCCGGGGCGGGGAGCTCCGTTAGTACTTTTGATATTATCTTCTCATTATTTCACAGAATGACTGCTTCCCTACTCTTCGGTCTCTAAGCTTTGGTGACATTGAGAAATGCACAAACCCGGGACACACCCGGCAGCTGCGGCTTCTTCCTCTGTGCTCCGAGAAGCAGGGCGGTCGAGGATGATTATCTCCCACGGTATGGGCCACAAGAGAGGACTTTCCCTGAGCTCCTTGCCACGTGCCTGAAAACTTAATGCTTTTGTATTTGTGCTTACGTTGTGCAAAGCCTTTATTTGAATATGCTCCCTTTACGGTTTTTTAACTGGGTGTTTCTGAGACAGAGTAGGACCACACTTTCCAGATTAATATGGCTACCCATTCATCTTTAGGTCCAGCAGTTTTTATTTGATGGTTGTCATTTCCTATCTTCTTTCTCCTTTTTCTTCTTTCTTCTTGAGATGGAATCCATTATGTGGCCCTGCCTGGCCTTGAACTCACAAACCCACCTGCCTCGACCTTTCTACTCTTGGGTTGAAAGACCTAGGTTACCATACCTGGCTTATTTGGTTTTCTTGACCTTTCCAATTAAACAATAAGACATTAGTAACATTTCAACCCTCTCCTTTCTCTTCTCCTCTCATCTCCCTTCATCTTTTCCCTAATGTTTGTTGTTAGAAAAAAAATGACTTTGACCACAATGATAATAACCAAGTGTACATTCTGACGTCTTCCATGAAACTTTTTATGTGCAGTGCACTTTGACTGCATGCATGCATGTATACCACATGCGTGCCTGCTATCCATGGAGACCAGAAGAGAGAATTAGAACTCTTGGGACTGCAATTACAGATAATCAGTGAGCTGTCGTGTGGGTGGGAATTGAACCTGGGTCCTCTGGAAGACCAGCCAGCGAGTGTTCTTAACCACTGAGTAAAGCCCTCCAGTCTGAGTAAAGCTGTCCAGTCCTTTGTCCTGACTTTCACATTGGAATCCTTCTAGTGCCTTCTTCTCTGTGCATCTATGTGGTATGTATGCATGTGCTGGGTGTGAGCACATATGTGGAGGCAAAAGCCAAGATGTGTCTTCCTTGATCACTCGCTACCTTATTTTTTGAGACAGGGTGTCTCACTGAACTAGAGTTCATTGATTCAGCTAGGCTGGCTAATAACACCCAGGGATGCCCCATCTCTCTGCACCCAGAATTGGGGTCGCAGAGGAACGCTATCATTCCTGGCTCTTCGATGGTGCTAAAGACTTAGGTCCTCACCTCCCAGCACTACCCCCCTAACCCTGGGGCCTTATCCTTCCGCCTTCATTTATTACATCTGTGGTTTTTACATCTGTTTCCACTTGCTCTGTTGTCTACCATCTATCTCCCCTTGTTATTTTTTTTTTCTTTCTCTTGCCATTCTGAAGGATTTCTTTTATGGCTAACCCAATACTCTGTGCTTGCATGATGTCCATGTCCAATAAAGAGACTCCTACTCTCCTGAGTGTGGACGCCTGCATTCCTGTTACCCTGTGCATGTTGTTATCTGAGATCCTGTAGATAACTCACAGTTGGTGCCTTCAAAGCTAAAATCAGTCACTGCCAAAGAAAGTCACTCCCCTTTTAGGTTCCAGGCCAACTCTGATAGTGTACTTACTAACCCTGGTCAATCGGAGTCAGGAACCTGTTCATCATTGTCTCGCTCTGTCTCTCCCCTCTCCTCACACAGTTAGACAAGCAAGTGACCAAAGCCAAGAAGGACAGACCCAGAACTCCTCGTGTGTAAGTCACTATGAATGACATGAAAGTGACATGGTCCCGACATGCATCAGAACAAGAGCAAAAATACAGTTCAAGCCAGGCATGGTGGCGCAAGCCTTTAATCCCAGCACTCAGGAGACAGAGGCAGGTGGATTTCTGTGAGTTCAATGCCAGCCTGGTGTACAAATTGAGTTCCGGGACAGCCAGGGCTCTGTTACACAGAGAAACCCTGTCTTGAAAAATCAAACCAGAAAAAAAAAAARAAAAAAAAAAAGAAAGAAAATACAGTTCAAAACTGAAACCAGGGCTGGAGATGTAGCTCGTGTGGTCGAGTGCTTTCTTAGCATGCATGAGACCCTGGGTTTGATCCCCAGCACCCCAAAACCTGGCTATGGTGGCGCAAGCTTGAAATCCTAACGCTTCCGAGGTGGAGGCAAAGGGGTCTAGAAATCACGCTCATCTGCGCCACAGTGAGCTCCAAGTCAGCCTGGCTCACAGCAAACTTCGTCTCAAACGCAAAACAGCCAACCCCAAACAACAAAACGAAACAACCCAGACAGAAATAAAAACGACAAAACTAAGTACAGACATTTTACTACAAGGAAGTACCAAAGCTGGCTTTCAGAGCAGACAGTAACACTGCTTAAGAGAACTCTTTGGCAGAACTGTTTTCTCTCTGTGAATGGTTTGGTAGGACTGACTTTCCCTGTGATAAAGTCAGATGGCCTGACCTTGGCACTGAATCAGGAGGAATGGAGGATGGGGTGACCTGGAACTTGGCGCTGTCATGGGAAAGGAAACGAGGGAGACGAGACAGAAGATGTCAGAAAACCAGAACAGAACAGAGAAAGGCTCTTTCTCTTGGAAACCTCCTCTGCAGAGGGGACATTAGGACATTGACACCCCATGCTCGCTTCCTCCTCTGTGGCTGCTGGAGCGGTGTAGGTCACTCCCCAGGGACCCTCATAAAAGTATACTATGCATAACTGCCTGGTGTGAGTGGCGCTGAAGGAAACTGAGGGTGAAGGCAATAAAATGAAGTGTGGTCTCCTCACATCACCTCCCTCACCTCCCTTGAGGCTGCAGGTCTGGCGGCAACCCAGAGCCCAAGAAGGACAGCTCAGGGCTGTGTCCTTTCCGCAAGGAAGCAGGACTGGGGTGGGGGCGGGGCTTAGGGAGGCAGCAGATCGGAGGTTTAGGGAAGGTAGAGAGGGGAGGGGTAGACCGCAAAGCACCATGGGATGGGTGGCTTATGCAGAGGATGGTAGCCCACGGTGTCAGCAAGAGTACTGATAGCAACAAAAATAAATTGAGATTGAAGTGCGTTAAAAACGCCACATATGAGGAAAGCATAATACATACCACCTACAGCAATGTGAGGTAAGCCAAAAGTGCCTCTGGCCAGAGGCAGGTCAAGACTACTTCCTGTTAGACAAGCAGCCTACTCATTTTTATTTTTTTATGTGTCTGTTGGTGTGGTGCACATGTGTATGTATGTATGTGTGTGTGTGTGTGTATGTATGTATGTATGTATGTATGTATGTGTGATATGTATGTGTGTATGCATGTATGTGTGGTATGTATGTGTGTATGCATGTATGTGTGGTATGTATGTGTGTATGTATGTATGTATGTATGTGTGGTATGTATGTGTGTATGTATGTATGTATGTGTGGTATGTATGTGTGTATGTATGTATGTGTGATATGTATGTATGTGTGTATGTATGTGGGGGTGTGTGATGATGGGGTGCACACAAACGTTTGTGTGCATGCTTGTAGAGGTCAGAGGCTGACAGGACTCTATCCCTTCCCTCTTTCATCTTTGTTCACCGAGGTGGAGTCTCAGGTGAGTAGAACTTACTGTATCAGGCAGCTACGGAAGTTAGCTTGTTCTAGGGAATTCCTCTCCATCTGCTGAATGTGGAACCATAGGCAGGTCTAACTGATATTTATGTGCGTTGAGGATTTGAACTCATACCCTCATGTTTGCATGGCGAACACTTTACCCACTGAGCCACCCCCACCATCCCACAAGCTCTGCCTTTTAGAATTGAAGACTTAGCCAGTCGCCCTGTTGCCCACCTGTAATCTTAGCACTTTGGAGGCAGAAGGACCAAGAGCGTGAGGTCTGTCTAGACTGAGCAGCAAGGCTCTGTCTCAAAACAAAAGCCCAACTTAAGCTCAGTATTTGCTGACTAGTAAAAGAAGAAGATGTTAACGTAACTTGGAATAGGAACAGACCAAGCGGGAGAGTAAAATAAAGAAACAAATGACTTCAAGAGAGAATTTGAGACCTGGAAAAATGCTGAATAGTGAATATCAAAGAACCTAGGTGGATGTAATTACTGTGTTAAGACCGGAAATCTGGAGGATATGGTGGTTCCAGGCTGTAATCCCAGCTCTGGGGAACTGGACCCAATACACAACAACAACAAAATCAGCAATCGTGGTACCTGGTGAGGTAATCTGAGGGAAGACTGAGCAGGGGAAAGGATCCTCGGGAAAGATGGTGCTGGAGGCCTTGAACTAAAAGCTCTGAAGAGAGTCTAGTTCATTCTCAGCTGTCATTGAAGAGTAGATTGTGGTACCCACCATGCAAAGGACTCTCTCTCTCTCTCTGCACTTGGTAGTATGTTATGCATGACAAGGAGAGAGAATCTATATGGTATTTGTGAGTGAAATCTGTGAATCAGACTGTTCTACTGTACTTTGTCCTAAGAGATCTTCCCTAAGAAAAAACAAACAAAAAAACAAAAAACAAACCAGGTGTTTCATAGGACAAGCATATGACATATGGTGTGCTGAGTTAGGACAGCTGTGTGTAAGTGTATAAAATGCATCAGTGCTTAAAGAGAAGCGTCAGTAAGCTGTGACTACAACTCGCAGGGCAAGCCTGGGATCGTGGTGGAAGGAAGGAAGGCTGCGTGCACAGGTGGGCGGAGCTCTGACTGCAGCTCAGGGCTCCCCTCTCCTACCTGATCACAACAGACTTGTGGAGAGCTGTGTTCCACATAGATACTAGATCGCTTTCTGCATCACCTGCATGGATTTCATAAGGGAGGAAGACAGGCCCAATCACAGGCCCAAGAGCTTGTATATCACAATTGAGGTGTGGTTTATGCACTAAGTTTATGGTGCTGGGAGGATGGCCCAGTGGTTAATTTTTTTTCTCTGTACAAGCATGATGGCTTGAGTTCAAATTCCCAGCATCCACCTAAAAAGCCAGACATGGCTGCTTATTTCTGTAACCCTGGCACTGGTGGGGAGGGGACATAGAGACAGGAGGATGGCTGGGGGTTGGTGGTCAGCTGACCTCCCCCAAACCAGCAAGCTCTCGGTTCAGTGAAAGACTGTCTTAAAGGGGTAAGGCAGAGAGTGAAACAGGAGGGCCCCCAACATCCTCTTGTCTTAAAGAGGTAAGGCAGAGAGAGAGAGAGAGAGAGAGAGAGAGAGAGAGAGAGAGAGAGAGAGAGAGAGAGAGGAGGGCCCCCAACATCCTCCTCTGGTTTGTGCATGTGCATGCATGAACTATATACTCAAAAATGCACCAAAGAGATAGACCCCAGCTCTGGTCTTCACTCCACCGTCATCCGGAAGGAAAGCTAGGCATTCTTTTTTACAATTTCCTACTGACTCTTAAGAGTGGAAAAAAAAAAACACCCAAACTTGGGGGCTCTGTTGGTTACCTGATACTAAGCAGAGTTTCCTTTAGAACAGGTGAAAGTTATCAACCAAAGCCTGTACTTTTTGGGGGGCCTCTAGAGACAAGACTCCAGCTTTAGAGAAAGAAATGCGTAAAATAAACAGAATCAACTCCAGATCCTTCCCAGTCGACTGTATCTTAGCGGGAGCAGAAGAGCCACTTATTCGGGGGTCACTAAATTCCAACCTCTTTTTTGATCCTTGAGAAGCAGGTATGTAAGGAACGGATGTAGGCAGTTGGAACCACTGCAGTCGACCTTCTGCTTTGCAGAAGTCAGCACAAATAAATAAGATGCAAGTTAGCACTGTCGGGGCACTGGCCAAGGTGTAGAATATGCAAAGACTGTCTATAAGTTCATAAATAAAATCGCATTTGAAGGAAAGCCGGGAGACTTGAAATCAGGCTCTGAAGAGCAAGTAGAACTGACCAAGAAATGTGAAAAGTGGGCCACCTCACTGAAAATCACGGATACTCAACTCAGAACCACAGGATCATTTCACATCTGTTTGACCGCCAGGGCCCAAAATGCCAGGTCAGACCCGGAACCTGAGAATCTGTGGCTCACATGAATGAAGACAATGGATACAGTATATGCTGCGCTATCGGGAGTCTGAGACCCACTGGAAACCGCTGTGGTGCTGTCTGGGAAGCTAATGAGCAGGCTCGGCAACAAGTGGAGGATAACTGCGATTGTCCCAGAGTGGAGGATAACTGCGCATGTCCCAGGGGGCGGGTACCAGAAGCGTGCATAAGACAGAGGTTTCAGGACAATATATTCAGCATGGCATCATTTTAGGACGCTCCAAACAAAACTCAGAACAGTACAGGTTAGGGATGTGCACTTCTGTGGGGGTGTGTG
>BDUI01004456.1:0-11818 GCA_002335545.1 Apodemus speciosus
GGGGCAGCCGCGGAGGAAGAGTTGATCAAGACGGCCCTCAGGGAGGGAACTGCTGGCGGTGGTGATGTTGCGCGCGGGTTTTCTAGGGTAGCGATCTGAAAGGGCGCTTTTTCTGCGCGCTGGCTCCCCGTGCCCCGCACCGGCCATGCGCCCGGCCTTCGCGGTGGGCCTGGTGTTCGCAGGCTGCTGCAGTAATGTGATCTTCCTAGAGCTGCTGGCCCGGTGAGTTGACCCTCTCGGGCCGCGCCCGGGTTCTCGAGGCTAGTCAGGGGCTGCTCGCCCTAGCCGCCTCCCTACTCCGCTGCACGGGATACCCACGCAGTCAGCAGCTACTCCGCAGCCCTGGCATTCCTCCATTCGTGAGCATCCAGGTGACAGGAACATCCAAGGTGCTGCTGTCGGCATCTCCATGCCACACTTCGGGAGTTTGTAGCCTGGAGACTTTTTCACGTGACTGACCCTAGGTCTCAAGGAGCACCCTCTCCAACTACTACTCATCCAACTCGAGCACCTTTCGCTGTCCAGTTAATGGATGACACGTGTCTGTCTGGAGCAAAACTTTCTCACAGTCCTGTTTTGTACACGTTGCAAAGAAAGTTTCGTTTGTGTGTGTTGACATGTTTTGGCAAAAGCATTTGTTTTTATTGGCCRTAGAGATAGATGGTTATGAGCACTTGCCTTAGACTCGTRTGTGAGTGATGTGCAGGTAACTACTGAGCTGTCATCATGGTTCCTGAGTAGCACATTACAGTCTTTAGTTGAGAAGTGTGCGCTTTGAAGAATAGCTTGGGAACAGGGTTGGCTTTGYGGGGGTGTCTTRCAAATATTCTTGSGTAATAATGTGCAAAGTTCAGTAGGCAGAAGTTAGAAAAGAGACAGGAGGTGAAYTGGAAAACGATTAGGACTAAACAACTTGAGTTAGTAATTTCAGGTTTGGCTCCTCTGTCAATATAGCCTTGGCCAGTTACTTAGCTTCTCTGGGTCTCMGTGTTCAGGCAGCTCAAAACTATTTCAGTTCAGAGTAACTAGCTACATGTTTCTGAGTTGACTRTCTGTGACCAAGAGTTACATTGTTTTGCTGAGAGTGAAACAGATGCAAAGTTGGGCGTCTTTTCACTGTTTGTAAGTGGCAGAGCAAGAAATGCGGTCGAAGGTGTCTGTCTAAGCTCCCCAGAAACATTTCCAGGTCCCTTTCATTTTTGAACTTGAGTTTTGAACATAGTGCGATGTCTGGTAGATATTTATTCTATTTGATACTGTTAGTATAAGTCCTTCTGAAGTAAGCAGTTTATTTATGGTCAACTCTGTTTGCTGTTAGAGAGCTTACCGTTTTATTATGTAGAGTGTGATGAAGATCACTTGTCTTGGGAGTGGACAGGAATGTGAAAATGAAAAAGAAAGTTTCTGGATACACTTCAAAGGAAGGAGACTTTGGAATTCGATATATTTAATATATTTTTAAATAAGAAAGTGATATATATTCAAGCCAGCTATGGAAACAAAGTCAGATAATTGCATTGAATATGCCACTAAATTATGGGAAACCGGTGTGTTCTAACTTATGAGTTCTTGGCTAAAGCATTTTTTTCAACCATCAGAGGTATTGGTGATACCTCCTTCATCCCCATGGGTTTGAAGGGTGAATGAGATGCATGAGGAACACCTGCTGCCGCACATTGGTGGCTTCCCTAGCCTTCTCCCTTAGAATTTGTTTCAGTACAGAAATACAGTTTTTTGTGATGGTCCAGAAAAGTTCCTTATGTATCCAGAAATGGATACATTTCTTTTTATAAAGCCTTTTCATTCTTTATAGAAACTTTTATTTAGAATTTTATTAGGATCAATTTGTAAATGAGTCCAAATTCTTTATTTAACCTTTTTTTTTTTATTTTGTAAATCTGCATTTTTGTGCACAACTGAAGGTTTTCCTTAGGAGGTAAGGAAGTGGGCTTATTAATGCAATGTAAGTTCCTTCTAGATATGATCTTGAAACTTGTGGCTTTAATCTTGAGGAATTACCATAGAAAGCTCATTATAGAGCAGCAACTGTGCTTTTTAAATGGCTTCCTTGGAACACTCAGGTGTTATTCTAAATACAAAGGCTGAAAGACTTGTTGAAAAAWGGGAGTGTTGAGCCATTTTCCCCCAACTGAAAAGCAGATTCAGTTTTTTCTTGCTGACTTTTGTAGACCCATAATTGGTGCCAATGATAAAGTACAAACCTTGTACACTGCATAAGCANTGTCACTGTGAGATTAGAGTAACAGCCATTTTCATACAAGCCAGTAGCAGAGGGAATCGATCGCCTTTCTCAAGAAATGCTGTGTATTGAGGTTTTTAAAGGTCTTAAAGGTGTTTTTTATTTTTATTTTTTTTTTTGATGTTTGACTCAGTAGTTCCATTTATGAAAATGTGTCCTAAGGAAACAAGTAACATTTCAAGTTTTTGTGTATATTGATTTCAGCAAAATAACTGGAAATCTAACTGGTTTCATATCAAGACATTTAAATATGGTACAAGTGCACGATAGGGTGATGTACAGAACCGAAATCACATTGAAAACACATTTACTAAGGGACATAAAGGTCCAGAAGAACTTCCTGAGAAAAGCAAGGAATAAAGCTGTGTGGACARTCTCATCCTGTGTCAGTATACAGAAATGGGTGTAAGGATGGGGACCTGGGGGATCCAAAGGATTCTCTGGAAGCTTGTGGTTTTCAATTTTACATATCTTATAGTTTATGATAGTTACAGAACTATAAATTACATTGTCACCTTGAGAAAACATGTGGGAAGGCATCTAGTAACCTGGTCGATGTTTTTTAGGTATTGGGGCACTGACCTTTGCTCTGCTGATGTCGGCAAGAATGGGCATATTCCAAGAAACTCTGTACAGACGGTTTGGGAAACACTCCAAGGAGGCGTTATTTTATAATGTGAGCAACTTCTTAAACTCTGGGAACATGAACTTTCCCATTTATGATATGTTGTGTTGAATGAAATCCTATGAGATTGACAGATTATGTTTCCATTCATAACCAGCCTTTAGACAGAACACTGAAGCACTTTAGGCAGGGGGATAATGTGTATTTTGAGTGGCAGGCATTCATWTGAGATGATCATGATCAACCACATAGAACATTTACAGGACAAGGAACCAAGGCCCACAAAGTTCCTATAGGTAAAATTGTTAAAGCAATAGAGAAAGCTGGAAGGGGGACATAGGCCCCACAGCAAAGGTNCAACTGAAAAGCAGATTCAGTTTTTTCTTGCTGACTTTTGTAGACCCATAATTGGTGCCAATGATAAAGTACAAACCTTGTACACTGCATAAGCACCTACACAGTAATAAGTGAGATCATGATCCCCTTCTTAAGGTGCTTATGCTCAACCTTGAAAGCATGGTACACATGTTTTATATATGTGCTAGACACACACACACACAGACACACACAGAGCTAATGAAGCAGGTAAGGTATTGTGTGTCTTAACATCATGATAACAATCTGAAGTATTTTATTTTTCCCTTTAAATCATGACATTGAATTAAATAAGAAAGTTTTATGTCCAGGAAAGAAAGAAAGGAGGTATAAACATCTTCCTGAGTCATTTCCTTCAAAGTTGCTGTTTTTTTGTTTTGTTTTGTTTTAAATTGAAATTCGGGTTTTTGCCAAAGAAAATCCCAAGTAAGAGAAGGTATCTGCAATTAATAGTTATGTCTTAAATAAAGTTTAAGAGAAGGAAAGATTCTGGGAAAATAACTTCCAGTTGTTATTTTGAAGCTTTAAAGTAAATTATTCCAGTTAACGGAACCCTTTTCCTTGAGCCATGCCAGCGGCATGTCCCTAAAATGCTCTCTGCGTTAGCTTAAAGGAGTGTTGAATGCATCATACACCTCCTGTGGAAAAACAAAAGTAGAATAGAGTTATCAGAGGACCCAGTGGGAGGGAGGACGGGAACGTGATTCCTGGTGAGACTTCTGCTGGGGCACCCTGAAAGTAGACGTGGTCACGGTTGCCCATCTAAAGCCTAGTAATAGTAGCAGTGATATGCCAACCCTAGTTATTTGCCATGAAGTCCAGCCTAACACAGTACATGTGACCTCCGTGTCCTTAGCCATGAAAGTTAAAGGAAATAGCAAAGATCATATGAAGGATACAATTGTAAACCTTTTAAACCTTTTAAATCATTTGCACAAATGCTAATATGCCAGAGCATATTTTCTTAAAGTAAGGCCTCTGGTCCCCCATTGACTTGCTTGAGTGAAGGCCAGACTCTGTCCCAAGTGGTTCCTACACACTGAGAGATCTTCAAAATAGTGGCATCTGTCTTTTCTCCACCCCCCCTTTAACCGTGTGTGTGTGTGTGTGTGTGTGTGTGTGTGTGCGCGCGTGTGTGTGTTTATGCACAGATGAAAGGCACTGTTCTTGCTGCCTGTAGTTCATGCTCCCAAGTGCCTGTTTTCTTTTTCTCGAGGGCAGCAATCCAGGTCACGCCCACTGGGAGCTCGTTCTCCTTGGGCAGAGCAGCTTCCCAGTAACTCCTCTGTAAGAGCTTTGGCCCAAGCTTTTAGTAGACAGTGGAAGGGAAAGCCAGAGAAGTGTTTACTCCCAACGTGGTGCTTGGCGTTTGATGCATATTTTCTTATTGAATTCTCATGGCAACAGTATATGGCTTTTATTTTATAAAGAAAAAAAAAGGTGTCCAGTGTGGTTGTTTAAAGGAGTAACTGTTGGGCTGAGGAGARGGCTCATGGTTGAAGTGCTCGTTGTACAAGAGTGAGGGCCAGGGGGCCGGTCCCCAGAACTCACATAAAGTGCCTGTGATTCCAGCCTGGAAAGGCAGAGACAGGTGATCCCAGAGCAAGCTGCCCATCTCTGTGAGTTCTGGCCTTGATTGAGAAGAGCCTGCCTCAGCGGATGAGGCATTCTAAGAACCAGTAAGGACGATTCTGGACACCAACCTTGGCACCTCAGGCTTACACATGTCCATGTCTAAAAGTGTACTCCCATACATGTACACATAGACACACACACACACACACACACACACACACACACACGAAAAGAGAAAAGATAGTTGTCATCATTTTGAAGACCTCTCTGTGTGTCGGAGTCTAGGTTAGTCACCTTCCTGGTTCTAGGTTCCTTTCTGGTACGTGGCAGAGGCTGTGTTAAGTGCTTTTCTGGGACCTGTTCATCTGTGCAACAATAAACCAGAGAGAGAGAGAGAGAGAGAGAGAGAGAGAGAGAGAGAGAGAGAAGCACTCACATTGCTCCCATTTTAAAGAAAATGGCATTTAGAAGTTTACTAACTTCCACACCACACAAAGGTGCTCTTCTTACATGTCAGCAGGGAACAACATGGCACACCATCGTTCTCAGCTCTGCGCCACCACGAACACACAACATACACGCTCTTGCATGCACAAGTACAGGCACACCCCTTTCCCATTAGGATCCAGTGGGGGAACCCTTGAAAGTCTAGATTCATTCCCAGGGCCTCACCCCAGGACACTGAAACCAGCTCTGGCAGGGTGAACCTGTCCAGGAACATGGGCTTCAGGGGGCTTCTTCCTCCATACTAAGTATTTGTCAGTGCCACTAAGCTGTATCTCTAGCCCCTTTCCATTTTCCCTTATAATTTTGAGAAAAGCACTGCCTCACTCCCSCACAGTGCTAAGTTACATGCTTGCATGCCTTGCTCAACCTGACCCRGGGGTGCCCAGAGATCAGCCAGGACAGAATTGGCTAGCTCTGTGCTGGGAACTGTCTAGAGTTAAACGTCTGCTCTCTTGTATTGACTAATGGTTTTAATTAGATTYCCTGAATGAGAGGAATGTCTTACACAACCATTTATGGGTTCCTACAAAGTTTAGCCTTGTCTCTTGAACCAAGTAACTCTGAAAGACAAAATGTTTGAACCGTGTCTAAAGCAGTAGGTCTCAAGAAACCTTCACAGGCAGCAGAGCTTTAAGCACAGCAYCCGTTTCAGATGGCSAGCCAGGCTCCAGGAGATGGGGTATTCCTGGCTTGTTACTGTGCGTGAGGGGTGTGGTTAAGGGTTCGCACTTGGGATAGCTCAGTGATAGAGTGCTTGTCTAGYRTGCTGGCTGGTTTTATGTTARCTTGACATAGTCATGGGGCCAAGCCAGTGAGCAGCACCCATCTGTGGTGTCTGCATCAGTTCTTGCCTCCAGGTTCCTGCTCYGTTTGAGTTCCTCCTGCCCTGGCTCCCTTTAATAACAAACAGTGATGTGGATGTGTAAGCCCAAGAGAACTTTTCTTTCCAAGTTGCTTTGGTCATGGTGTTTCATCTCGGCAGTAGTAACCCTAACTGNAGGACAAGGAACCAAGGCCCACAAAGTTCCTATAGGTAAAATTGTTAAAGCAATAGAGAAAGCTGGAAGGGGGACATAGGCCCCACAGCAAAGGTCAGGAGTGTGGCTGTCAGGGGGCAGTGGGGGATGGGAGCTCCGCGCCTGAGTTCCCCAGCGGGCTTTAGTCGAGTCATGCTTCACATCACTGCATGYACCTGAGCTGCTTCATTGTAAAGTGTCACCTGGCACTCGCTCCTTAGCTCTCCTCCTCTCTTCTTTACTGCTGTTGGAATATGACCAGAGAACTCACTGACCTCCAAGGCCTGGAGACAGTTCCTCCCATGCGCAGTTAATCCCAGCAGGCAGTTTGACTTCACATTCACTTGGGGTTTGTGGCTGGGAATTTTTAAAGGGTAAACATTCTGTCCGGTTTGTATCCTTCATTGAGAGCAACAGGAAGCACAGTGACAGCACAGCAAGAGTCGCCGTGACGTGTGTTGTAGTGAGGAGGGTGGCACTTGTCACAGGCTTATGTCCTCTTCCTCTTTAGCCTCTTCTCACTGTTTGTATTTTTTTTGTCCATAGATTGTCTTCAGATCTCTTTCATACTAGTTTTTAAATCCTCTAAAATCTGTGTGGGCCTTGTAATTTCCAAATAGAGTATGTACCAACTCCTTTTGGGCACAGTKTCTGTGTGCTGAGGTCCCCATTTCCCTTGTGGAGGGAAGGACCCTACTCCTTTGCCTGGCTTTCTCCATGATGCCCATCCGACTCCATATGATGTCATGCCATATGACGTCGGGGGCACAGAGGCACTAGACCCCTCACTAGAGGGGCTTTCTTGCTCCCTGGCCAGCTTGAGTCACTGTAAAGCTGCCGTAACGGTGCGGCGGTGGGTTTGCAGTTACCTGTAATCCATTTCTTCCCACAGCATGCCCTGCCACTTCCCGGGTTCATCTTCCTGGCCTCTGATATCTATGAGCACGCTGTTCTGTTCAGTAAGTCYGGTAAGTCTGGGGCCATGTGGCTGTGCTCCCTGCCAGTTTCTGAGGCAAAGCCTCACTTCTCCATTTGGTTCAAGGACAGCTTTATCTYGTGCTCATCTGAACCTTTGCCCCTCCGGGTGCCCACACAGGGCTGTTAATCAGTAGTCAAAGCAGTGAGAGCTTTCACAAGCTCTTTCCTATTCTCCACGAGGATGAGTGTCCTTTGCCGTCCTCTTTCCTTTGGCGTTGTGTGTTCGCATTTGAGCATGGAATGTTAAATGTTTTGAGAATGCCAAGTGGTTGGGTGCACAGCCGGGGTGGAGCCCCGGAAGGTGGGTGGCAGCCCGGCTGTCTCTGGTTCTCTTCTGCCGTGAAAGGCAGAGCTGCTCACAGATCCAGGTGCCTTGGCGCCAAGCAAGACAGAGCAAAATGATGACAGGGCTTGTCTCCTAGCTGCAGATTAAATAAACAAGATAAAGTAATTACAAACAAAATTTNCAGTTCTTATTTATTGCTGTGGAAGGCTTCCTCTTTGAAGCTGACTTGGGAAGGAAACCACCAGCTATCCCAATAAGGTTTGGCACATTCAGTCCTGCCGAGTCCTTCTAAAACCTAAAAAGCAGTACCCGCACACGTATGAGCTGCTTGCTTTTCAAGTTTGGGTAACAATGGAGACATGAGTTTCGTGAATTACGTTATTACATTCTAGAAACCTAGTTTTAGGATAAAATTCCTGCCTACCACATTTAAATAGYGTGATGGAGATAAGTGTATATGTGTATAATACAGGGTCAGAAATACTGGGGTGACCACAATAGTTATGTACTTGTCCTTTGTGTTGGTAGAATTATTGGTTATGCTAASAGTGGTATTATCTAGCATCTTGAAAATAATTGGCTTTTGGAAATAACGAAGCAACAAGTATACAGCGCGGCCAGTCACTAAATGTCACGGGATTGTTTGCTCACAGATGGGTAAGTTTATATTGTGTGAATTTCACTTCAATTAAAAGAAATGTTTGGCAAGCTAAGAAAAAATGATACTGCCAGCCCTCCATCTATCAGTCCCGGTGTCTCACAGGACAAACGCGATTGTCTCATGTCGGACGACTTGATGGAGGTGTCCTCCTAGTAGCAAGTGTTCAGGAGAGTGGTGTCACTCAGTTTCCTTGGGAGTGACATTCCCTCGTGAATGTCTCCAAGTACTCAAGCTCATCCTTGTGCTTTTGCTGTCTTCCTTTGTAGCTTCTGAATTTTACTAATATTTACCTTAAGTTTTTGTTACTGTAATWCTAAGTATTTTACTTTCCTTTGGGTTTAGTGTCTGAATAAACTATCTGTTCCWGCAGGCCAGCATTTACATCACAGTGGGGATCTGATGACTTTTTTTTTTAACCCCTTTGGGTCTTCCAATCCCTCACCTGCTTTCTTGGAGGGGRTGGGGGGGTCCTTGGTGGTAACATGATGTATATAATAGCACCCCTGCTGGCTAAACTGTCTCCTACCCATGCTCCCATTTCAGCCTCTACCTCACCCTCTCACTATGTAACCATGGCTGGCCTGGAGCTCACATCATAGACCAGGCTAGCCTCAGACTCACKGAGATCCATCTGCCCCTGCCTCCTGAGTGCTGAGATTGAAGGTGTGCACCAGCATGTCCAGCCTGCCTCTACCATGTCATTATTGCACCCTGTCCCTCTTGCCGCCATTAAGCCCCCACGCCCCCAGGTCATTAGCATATCCCCTTACAGTGATTATTTTATTTTGCTTAGGTCTTTCATCTCCACAAACAGTTTCTAGGCTGTGTTATATAAGTAGCCACATGGAAGAATTGAATTAATTATCCTGAAAGACCTTGATAAACGCTGTTTCCCAGTGGCTTCTCGTCACCATGACATTTGGCAAGAAGCCTTGTAAGCTGACTAACAGATGTGCCTCAGCGGTTGTGAGGAGGCGTCGGCCTCCATGCCTGTTGCTTTCTTCTCTGTGTTAGCTGTCGGGTTCCTCAGACTGGTACCCCTGCCTGGGCTGTGCCTACCCACTGGGATGTCTGTCCAGCTCCATATCTAACCAGCAACAGAAGAGAAGGGTAGTGTGAGGCTCGGGGTGTCTTCTTCTTCAGATGCGCACACACAAAACTGTTCAGAAACCTGCCCAAGGGTGAATATTTGTGAATAACACAGAACCATTGTTCATTTTTGCTCCAGATCGTCTAGGCATTTATTTGAAATTTTAACAAGAGTCATGAAATTGCTGATATTTAATCCCTTGACCAACAAGAACATGACAGAGTGATATAGCCATATTGAAAGATACCTTGACTACTTCCAGGGTGAAGATGAAAACATCCAAATATAAACTGTTTGAATCTATTTGCTTGACCTTACTTGCCCAGAGTATCGCTTAACTTATCACATACCTCCCCTCCCCTTATAAGTCATGACTATAGGAGGTTCCAAGAGGGGCTCTCTAGCTAGTCTCAGACTTGAGGTGGAGCTGAGCATGACCTTGAACTTGCGACTCTCCTGTTTCCCCACTTTATGTGGCACTGGCGAGGCAGCCAGGGCCCTATCTAGACTAAGCAAGTTACTCTTGCCAACCGGGCTTCATCTCTAACCCCTAGGGGGTTTTGTTTAATTTTTAATTTTTATCTTAATTTTAAGACCTATGAATTCTGAAATGACAAAGACTCTGGCCAGGCAGTGGTGACACACCTTTAATCCCTGTATTGAGGAGGCAGAGGCAGGTGGATCCCAGACAGTTAAAAGCCACTGTGGTCTACAGAGCCACCCAGAGCTACCCAGAGACCTTGTCTTACAAAAATAAAATAAAATAAAATAAAATAAAATACTCCGATTTTAAGTATAAATTCTATTAAAACCAAGGGGATAGCTTCTTTATTTTAGAGCCTCCTGGCTTAGCCTTGGAATAATTGTCACAGTAGCTAGGCTGAACATAATCTTGACTTAGCAAATCTTTGGAGGTCTTTTTTCTTTTTCAAAATTAAGAAAAATATTATATACATATCTGTATATGATATTTAAGGTAGTCATTCTCCAGAAGCCTGTGAAATATATCTACAAGGAAATAAAATATTAAAAAGGATTATCTGTTCACTTAAACTCTCTTGCTATTGGTTAGGCAGCATTTGGAGAACCTAGTTCTAAGTTATTTGAAAAATATTCAAGTGTGTCCTTAAACATATTCAGTAATTCAGACTTTCCCCATGCTAGTCTGACTCGGTCAAGTATTTGTGTATGTCCTTACACATTTGACTTTGTGTGATAATATACGCCAAATGTCTTCTAAACGGAATATGTGTATCTCCTTCTATATCCGAGTTCCTTGTAAAAGTGGGTTTGTGTGACGTTCTCTGTCGTTGCAGGTACTATGCCATCATGGTAACCATGTTCTTCACTGTCAGCGTGGTGAACAACTACGCCCTGAACCTGAACATCGCCATGCCACTGCATATGATATTCAGATCAGTAAGTGCTGCTGCTCCCGGTGTGTGAGCGGGGAAGGACGGCGCTCCTCTGCATGGAAGGCAGATGAGGCGGGGAAGGAGAGCGAATGGCTCACTTTCATCTCTCTCAGGACTGATCTACCTTTAGTAATATTTTTAATAAAATTAAAAATTCCGTGGGAAATAGATTTACTTTCTCTTTCCTTCCCRTCTGCTTTTGAGCTCATACTTACTATCGAAGTTTTGTTTATGTGTTTGATTTCCCTCACCCTGTGCCTTGCAGTATTTTGTTTTGTAGTTCAGGCTTGCTTGGATCTCTCCATCCTCCTGCCTCAGCGTCCTCAGCGCTAGGATTACAGGCTTGTCCCACCTCACCTGTCAGGACAGTTGTTGATGAAGAGTGTCTCTCTCAGTGCTTCATGTATGATGGGCTGTCTCTGTAGCTGGTGTTTGAATAAGAGCGAGTGATCCCAGAAGGCAAGGGCCGTGGAGGTGGAGCTGCCGCAGTCTGCAAAATCACCGTCATTATCTTGTTGCCTGAGACTTCTGTAGGATTAAGGATCCTATTTCTACAGGGACTTGCATGAAATAATTACAGTGACTGAGGTGACCTGACCTTCAAAACATTGACACATACCACTTGGTTGATTGACACCTTTGAGATCCCAGCATGCCTTACTTTATTAAGAATGGAGGTGGGGAAAAGCTCACTAAAAGTTTTATGCAGTAGATACTKGGAAGATTTGACAGGAGTAGGTCTCAGATATCACCTAGCCCTATTAGTCATAGCTTGTGTTATGACTTTAGTGACAACTGACCAATTTTCACACTTAKTTATTCATTTTAKGTATGAGTGCTCTATCTGCACGGACACCCGCATGCCAGAAGAGGGCATTAGATCCCAGTATAGATGGCTTCGAGCCACCATGTGGKTGCTGGGAATTGAACTCAGGACCTCTGGAAGAGCAGCCAGTGCTCCTAACTGTGGGCCACCTCTCTAGCCCTGAGAATTGATTGTTTTTATTCATATCGTATCTTGCAGTGATCT
>BDUI01004456.1:28238-40678 GCA_002335545.1 Apodemus speciosus
CCTACCCCTACCCCCGCCTCCATGAAACAGTCAAGCACTATCAAAAACTGAAAACACTTGGTTTTCTGTTCACGTCTAAAAGTCTTTACCAGGAGAAACAAACACGTGGGCATGCAGGGTTTGTCAACAGCCAAAGTTTTTAGTGATGTTCTTTATCTGCAAATTAATATAGTCATCTCATCATTAAAATGAAGTTATTTTAACGTCTGATTGTTTCTTAATCAGCACTTCAAGGATCTAGCATATGGCTCTGTTACTACACGTGACTCTGCAGCACAAATGTGTCCTGAATCCAAGTAAAGCTTATGATGATAACCACTAGAATTTATTACAGTGAATGAAGTTGATTGCACGAACAACACATCCGTGTGGGTTTCCCAGAATCTCTTAACATTTGATTTATACAATTATATAATACTCTTCTCAGTGAAAACCAGCTGAGGAAAATTCGCTTTGTTTTACTAACCAGGAAACTGAGGCATGGAAGAACTACCTTACATACGTGCCTCAGTTGCTCATTTGTTGTTGGAGCTAAGTGTTGTGCTGGTAGACCCCAGAGTATGTGCTCTAAGGACTGTCCTGTGCTACCTCTCAAAGCAAGACTTCTATCTCCATCTACTCACTGGCCTAGATCTCCATATGCTAAATGCCACAAGTGAGCCCTGACTATGTGTTCTTAGCATGTTAGTTGTGGAGGCCTAGGTAGAATATTAAGGCCTAGATGCAATGTTAAGGCCTAGGTAACTGTTACCTGGCTAGCCTACCATTTTGTGCTGTTACTAATATAAGGAAACTTTCTCATGTTGTTTCCACTAGTTACTAAGAAATGTTCTCATGCCGTGTTATATTCTGTGCCCTTGGAAACTGATCACAATAGAAGTCGGTAGAACTGCTCTGTGTAGTTACCTACAGTAAGCTGGGGCCCCAACATAAGAGAGACACCGTCACCAATATAAGAAGCCATTTGGAATAAGACTTCCATTTTGAGTAGGGCTCCAGTAAAATTTAATTTCCCAAGACCTCCTGGGAACTGATACCCTGGTTGGCAAGTTGAGACACAAATGTTAGATAAGTCCCATCCTGGTTGACAAGACAAGGCAAATCCCCTGCCACAGTTAAATATCCCAACCAATGGGAGCAGGATAAGTGTACAACAAAGACGTATTTCCTAAGGAAATCTATCCCTAAATCCTGATTGGTGGAATAACTTGGCATAGTTGTTTGTGGATTTTAGGCTCAAAAACCCTTTAGGATCTTAATGTCAGCTCCCAAGTCTGGAACATGGCCCTGGTCTTGGGGTCAAACAAGCCATCCATGTTTGACCGAGATTGGTATTTATGTGGTCTGTGCGGTGATTCCCAATTCATAGTCTCTTCCTTCAGAGCTTGAACCCTGTTCTCCAGAACAAACAAGAAAATAAAACCTCAAAGATCTGGTCACAAGACAGTACTGGTTCTTCAGTGTTCACACCAGGACTTACCCATTTTCCCCAATGCTCAGATACGTAACATTAGCCAACAGTATCAGATGTGTAGCAGAACATAAATCACAGCTTTTACAATGATTTGCTTAAGTCTCTGTAGTTTACAGAATGTTTAATGTATGTGGTAACTGTGCTTTTCATTTCTCTTACGTTCTGTTCCAGAAAGCATTTTAATTAGGTTATCTCATCTACCTGGCTAAATGCCATCCCTGAATTATACTTTGATAACAAATCTTCAGCCATTCTACAAGGATCATTACAAGAGTTTTCAGTTTCCATGATTTAGAATCTTTGCACTGATGAAGTTAAATCCATTATCCATTATCCACTAGGTTGCTTCATACCCTCCATTTAAACAAGAATTAGTGTTAGATTATTGCTTAGCCCCAGCTCTAGAAAACGTTTGCCTCTGCAGATGCATTTGCATATGCAGTTCTGTTAGGAAATGAAAACTGTCATCCTTTCATAAAAATTGCATCAGGCTTATTTTGAGCTGCGTGGAACGGGAACTTCAGTTTAGTCCCTTAACCTAATAGTTTATTCTTTACAAGGAAGGTGCCCTGGCTGCTTTTGTGTGTCAACCTGATACAAGCTAGAATCATAAGAGGTAGGAGCCTCAGTTGAGGAAATGCCTCCATGAGATCCAGCTATAAGGCATTTTCTCAGTTAGTGATTAATGGGGGAGCACCCAGACTACTGTGGGTGGTGTACCCCTGGGCAAGTGGTCCTGGGTTCTATAAGAAATCAAGCTGAACAAGCCAGGCGTGCAAGCCAGTAAGTAACACCCCTCTATGGCCTCTGCATCAGCTCCTGTCTCCTGGATCCTGCCCTGTTTGAGTTCCTGTCCTGACTTCCTAAGATGATGAACAATGTAGAAGTGTAAGATGAATAAACCCTTTTCTCTCCAACTTTTTGGCCATGGTGTTTCACCACAGCAGTAGAAACCCTCACTAAGACAGGTTGGGTCTGGTACTGTCACCCCAGGAAGTTGTTGAAGACAATGGCAGAACTTGCTGTACACATCTGCAGAAGATGTACTGCAAAACCAGAGGGCAATTAAACAGCTTCTGCTGATGGTGCACATATGGCACTCCTTTGATGTTTATATTGACAACCTGCTCCTCAGGTGTTACATGGGTCTTGATCTTGTAGAGTGACCCAACCCTTCACTCTTGAAGAATCTGACCTTGCTTGTAGCAGAGGAGGAGTCTCCATTAGCTTTTGGTTCTGGACATGGAAGTTTTATGAAGTTTCCTGAAGAATATCTTCAGTTTCAAATATTCCTATCTTCATGATGCAACAGGGAACCCACTTTCCTATAGCTGTTGCCTCAATTTCCCCAGCAACTACCATAATCCTCCCCCCTTCATTGTATTGGAGTCTCAGTTCCCTCCTCAAATGATCCTTTATTGTGTTTTGGTTCACCCCAGAACAGTTGTTTGTCTGGGAATGAAAGCCTTGAGCTGAGCAGCCCTTCAGAGTCGTAGATAAAAGAAACTGTTTCCTGGGTGTTCTTGGGAGTAACAGTGAATTGCTTTTGCTTTCACCTTGTTTTCTTCCTCTGGATGAAATGGTCCAGTCTATAGGCTCCAGTTCAAACATACACCATACCCTGTAGAACAAGCCTTTTCAATGATTTCACCACTGGCTTACATCGAAAAGGATTCAGGCAACCAGGATGTATCAGTTTACCTGGATCCTTTTCCCTTAGCCAACATATGGAAAGTTTCAGATGTCCGTTCGTAGTTTTAATACTTGAGTGGCATAAGGAGATTTAGTTTACCTCCATCTGCCTATGATGTCTTCCTTAGACATTAACACATGCAAATGCCACACGAATACATTTTTGGTGTTTTTGCTGCAAGTTTCAAAAGCTAATTTTTCTTTCTTTCTTTTTTGAAGGCTCCCCAGACTCCCTCCCCCCTTTAGTAAATGTGTTAAATCTAGAAAAAGATGTTATCAAAAGGAGAAAAACAGGTGGGAAAGAAAGAGATGAAAACACCCTGACAGTTCGCTTGTGTTTTGCAGCTGTGAGAGCCATCACTGGAATTGTTACCTCCCTTACCAAGATAATTAATTCTCTCTCTAAAAAAAAAAAAGGCACATCTCCTTCCTTCAATCAGTGTCAACAGCCAATTACACTCTTTCATCACCCGAAGTGTGAGAACACAAATGTTATCAAGGAAGAAAACAGTTGGACTGACAAGATTAGCGATTCGCTTCTTCCTAATCTTGTAATCACACAGTATGCAGCAGTTTATAATATTATATGCCCAATTTTGCTAGTAAATCATTCCATAAAGGCCCTGTGTAAACCCCCACCCCCCGTCGCTTCATCTGCACTTGGTGCAGGAGAACATGTCTCCCCATAGAAGACATGAGATGAATGAAGACTACCTCCTCTTTGTAGAGTTTTCCTCTCATCCATCACCCTCTGCAGAGGGTTGTTAATTATGTAAAGAGAGTCATACCCAGTAGAATATATAACTGCAAATGGCTTTTAGGGATAACAGAAAAATTAAAGGCAGCTGATGGTGGCAGAAGGTTTGTCACCATCGATAAGATTAACGCATTGCTGTCATCTGCTGGGAAACAAAAGGCTTCTCATCTTTATGAGGGTCAGACATTTGTTACAGCATTTGGCATTTGTCACTAAAGTCTTTGGGGAGCCCATCTATGTCACTGGTACTCAAAAATCACACTCGTCACCCCAGGTGTGAGTGGGATGGGCATGAGTGCTAGATTATGACAGAAATGACACTTGTATTTGACAGGGGGAAACTGATTGAGGAAACTAGCCCCTATTCTGCCAGGGTGGTGACACTGCCACACTCCATCCTTGTCAGGGCTCCATTATGTCCTATGGGTGGGGATGGTGGTGGGTGTTAATAATGCTATGTTCAAACTGGATCAGGGCTATCCCCAAAGCTGTTGCCTGTACATGGGATATGTTCTAGCTGGGCTGGCTTGTCTGGCCTTAGTGGGAGAGGATGCACCTAGCCTTGCAGACTTGATGTGCCAAGGTGTGGGGACACCCAGGGGGGACCGACCCTACCCACTCAGAGGAGAAAGGAAGGGTTGTGGCAGGATTTTCCCTGTCCAATCTATTTAAATATTGGTGCAGCAGGAGGCCTGTGATTGGACAGGGAAAAGGGAGGCGGAGCTAAGAGTTGGAGTTGGGGAGGAGAAGCCAAGATGGACAGGAAGAACCTGATCCCACGTGGTTTTAAATAGCCACAGGTAGTTAACTGATTTCATATAGGGATAGAGTGACAGGGATAACTTGTCTGATCTAGGTGGGCAGCTTGTATCATCAATTGGCTCTGAAATTATTGTGTGGACATCGTGTGAATTGAGAATTTATTGATATATAAATCTGATTTGTTAATTATAAACTTCTAGAGTTTTGCTTTACTGGGTTACTGGAAGGTGGGACTGCTGACAACAGGGGAATTATGGCTGAGAAGGTACAGGTGGCAGTGAGGCAGCCAATCATGTGGAGAATGCTGCAGTCAGTCGCCAATGGGGCTGGTCTAGAGGCAGAGGCCTTGGGGACCACACCGGGGCAGAGAGTTGCCAGCACAAGTCTGCCAATCTTTTTTTAATGTTTCCCAACACAGAGGGTGAGGTGGGGAAGGAGTGTGAGAGGAGGTGACCGGGCAGTGAGTGGAATGTAAAGTGAATCAGTATAAATACATAAATGAATGAATGGATGAATGAATGGAAGGAAGGAAGGAAAGAAAGAAAGAAAGAAGGAAAGAAAAGAAAAGAAAGGAAAGAAAGAAAGAAAGAAAGAAAGAAAGAAAGAAAGAAAGAAAGAAAGAAAAGAAAGAAAGAAAGATGCTGTGTTTAGAAGATGAATGAAGAGTTCTGAATTTCTACCCATTCTTAGTTATTGGAATGCTATGACACCTGCTGACCCTACAGCTCCAGTGGCCACTCCTGGACACGTGGCCTTGGCTTTTTCCCTGAGTGTGTTACTCCTAGAATTTCCCAGGATCTAAACATGTTGACCTTGAGAGCACAAAGGACTTGAAATGGGGCAGTTAAAGCCAAACAAATGCTTTCAGTGAAGAACAGAATGGGAAGGCACAGGCAGATTCCTGCTCCGAGGAACATGTTAGACATTGTTCCCAAGCTACAGAGTGGAGGAAGCAATGGTGGCTTTGTTCAGAACTTTCCAGGGGTCCACCCAACATTACAGTCCCACTTTTCAAGAGGCATGACTATTACTGCCTCCATGGAGGAGCTGGTACAGCCATACCCTCTGTGGTACATGGACACACCAGGCACCCTGGGCTTTGACGCTGCATCCATGCCTATTCCTTRACTTGGCACCTGGAGACTTTCTGCTCCCTGGCTGGCCACAGATCATCCAGCCAACTTTAGAAGGCCTCTGAGAACAGAAGAAATAATAGTTTGGACGCTGCTGCTGAGGAACCCAGAAAGCATTCACAGCTGGCTAAAGCGTTATCATTCCTCCTAGGGTATCTCCAGGAAACTGTCAAGGGGAGGAAATGAACATTGCCTCAAGGGACTTGTCGCCTATGTATGCACATCTCAGGAAGACTTGGTGATTGAGTTCCACAGTGTGGTGGTTTGAAAAGGCATGGCCTCCAAGGAATCATGTATTTGAATGCTTGGCCCATAGGGAGTGGCACCATTTGGAGGTTTGGCCTTATTGGAGGAAATGTGCCACTGTTGGGGCAGGCTTTGTAGTCTCCTATGCTCGAACTATGCCCAGTGTGGCACAGTCTCCTTTTGCTGCCTTCGGATCCAGCACTATATCTGCCTGCCTCCCTCCATGCCTCCTGCCATGATGATAATRGACTAAACCTCTGAAACTGTAAGCCAGTCCCAATTAAATGTTTTCCTTCATAAGAGTTACCATGGGCATGGTGTCTCTTCACAGCAATAAAACCCTAACTAAAACATACAGTGGCAACTGGAGTCACCAACAGAGATCTGTACAATATTTCCAAACAAAAATGTCCCCAAGTCCCCAGAGCATCCTTAAGTAGCCTAAATGTAGCCATGGTTGATAATTTATGGAAGACAGCAACAAAGTGCTTGACAATCTCCCACCAAGAGCGGATGAAAATGTGTCTGTTGCAAAGTTGCAAAATAAACAGAACTCCACATACCCCCGTGGATACTACATGCTGAGGCCAAAAAATACCCTTCACTGTGACAGGACACAAACATTCAAAGTGCTAGTAGAAAATATGTTATGTGCCTCTGTCACTTCTGATACCCAGAATGCCCTCGAGGATGATGCCAACCTTCTGTTTTACAAACAGGAAGACATGATGATAAAAATTCAGAATACATGATCAAGTTACCCGTTACTAACAATGAGCTATGAGGATTAAGAATTGTTCCTATTTTTTAAAACTCTGCAAGACAATGCATGCGTAACTCCAGGACTAGATGGCAAAGTAGAGTGGCCAGGGTAGTGGTGGTGTCTAACTGGCCAGCTGGAGTAGACAAATGACAAGAAATAGATTCAGTGAGANAAAGAAAGATGCTGTGTTTAGAAGATGAATGAAGAGTTCTGAATTTCTACCCATTCTTAGTTATTGGAATGCTATGACACCTGCTGACCCTACAGCTCCAGTGGCCACTCCTGGACACGTGGCCTTGGCTTTTTCCCTGAGTGTGTTACTCCTAGAATTTCCCAGGATCTAAACATGTTGACCTTGAGAGCACAAAGGACTTGAAATGGGGCAGTTAAAGCCAAACAAATGCTTTCAGTGAAGAACAGAATGGGAAGGCACAGGCAGATTCCTGCTCCGAGGAACATGTTAGACATTGTTCCCAAGCTACAGAGTGGAGGAAGCAATGGTGGCTTTGTTCAGAACTTTCCAGGGGTCCACCCAACATTACAGTCCCACTTTTCAAGAGGCATGACTATTACTGCCTCCATGGAGGAGCTGGTACAGCCATACCCTCTGTGGTACATGGACACACCAGGCACCCTGGGCTTTGACGCTGCATCCATGCCTATTCCTTRACTTGGCACCTGGAGACTTTCTGCTCCCTGGCTGGCCACAGATCATCCAGCCAACTTTAGAAGGCCTCTGAGAACAGAAGAAATAATAGTTTGGACGCTGCTGCTGAGGAACCCAGAAAGCATTCACAGCTGGCTAAAGCGTTATCATTCCTCCTAGGGTATCTCCAGGAAACTGTCAAGGGGAGGAAATGAACATTGCCTCAAGGGACTTGTCGCCTATGTATGCACATCTCAGGAAGACTTGGTGATTGAGTTCCACAGTGTGGTGGTTTGAAAAGGCATGGCCTCCAAGGAATCATGTATTTGAATGCTTGGCCCATAGGGAGTGGCACCATTTGGAGGTTTGGCCTTATTGGAGGAAATGTGCCACTGTTGGGGCAGGCTTTGTAGTCTCCTATGCTCGAACTATGCCCAGTGTGGCACAGTCTCCTTTTGCTGCCTTCGGATCCAGCACTATATCTGCCTGCCTCCCTCCATGCCTCCTGCCATGATGATAATRGACTAAACCTCTGAAACTGTAAGCCAGTCCCAATTAAATGTTTTCCTTCATAAGAGTTACCATGGGCATGGTGTCTCTTCACAGCAATAAAACCCTAACTAAAACATACAGTGGCAACTGGAGTCACCAACAGAGATCTGTACAATATTTCCAAACAAAAATGTCCCCAAGTCCCCAGAGCATCCTTAAGTAGCCTAAATGTAGCCATGGTTGATAATTTATGGAAGACAGCAACAAAGTGCTTGACAATCTCCCACCAAGAGCGGATGAAAATGTGTCTGTTGCAAAGTTGCAAAATAAACAGAACTCCACATACCCCCGTGGATACTACATGCTGAGGCCAAAAAATACCCTTCACTGTGACAGGACACAAACATTCAAAGTGCTAGTAGAAAATATGTTATGTGCCTCTGTCACTTCTGATACCCAGAATGCCCTCGAGGATGATGCCAACCTTCTGTTTTACAAACAGGAAGACATGATGATAAAAATTCAGAATACATGATCAAGTTACCCGTTACTAACAATGAGCTATGAGGATTAAGAATTGTTCCTATTTTTTAAAACTCTGCAAGACAATGCATGCGTAACTCCAGGACTAGATGGCAAAGTAGAGTGGCCAGGGTAGTGGTGGTGTCTAACTGGCCAGCTGGAGTAGACAAATGACAAGAAATAGATTCAGTGAGAYGCTGATTCAAAACACTAGGTGGAGAATGATTGAGTGGAATACCTGACATCAACTTTCTGCCCTCCACATGTGTGAGTACATGCACACATGCACACACACACACATACACACACACGCACATGCACACACACACACACACACACACACACTCACGCACGGACGCGCGCGCGCACGGGCATTCAGAATTGGTATTTTAAGTATGCTATTCTACTTAATTGATTTCTAGATGCTATTAAACCAAAAAATAATATCAAGATGAAAACATCTGGTGCTGATGTCATAGCACATGTGGTCTACCATGACAATTTTATTTATTGGTGAATACCTAGAGAAATATTGGTGTGCTTCCTTCTAGCCACCCCACMCCTTATAAGGATTCCATGAATATTTTCATTATAAATCTGTTTGTGTAAATCAGATTTCTTTCTTAGAAAATACTCCTTGAAGTAACCCACCACTGCGTATGAGGATTTTCAGATTTCTAAAGACACACAGCCAACATTTTATGAGTCTATATATCACATAATTAATAACTATTTTCTGGGCAAGCTACTATACACAAAGTGCTGGGCAGGAGGAATGCCTTGGCCAGTAATATCAGCAGGGGTCCTTGATCTCTCAGAATTTATCACTGAGGCCCTCAATCTGAGAACATGATTTTTTGTAAATTCAGAGTTAAATTTCATACAGAATTGAGACTTCTGGGCAAGGAAGGAGAAAGAACAAAAGTTAAGCCACGCCCCTCGGCACACAGTTTCTACAGCTGATTCCCACAAGCCAATGGTATTCCAGTGTGCTGAGCGCTGTCATGGCTGTCAGGATGCTCACAACTTACACATTATGTTCAGTTCATTCAGGTCATGGAGGAATTGTAGAAACTAAATTAACTCCAAATGGTTCTCAAAGGGAGAAATAGAAGAAATTATTTCATTTCCCAATTTAAAGCTGAAAGGAAATAATTCACATTCCAAAAGGGCTGTTTATTTTTCCAGCAAGTTATTTAAGGAAAAAAATAAAAATCATTAGGAACAAGGACAATTGGGAGGATGAAGGAGCCTCCAAGGAACCCTGTGTGACGGGATGGGTGAGCTGACCAACATGGGTGCTTTTTGATCCCTGTGTAACACAGTGGGTGAGCGGACATGAGTGGGTTTTCATCCTGTTCAAAAGTCTTTTGAGAAGTCCAGCGAGGGAGAGAGGAGGAAGACAGGCATAGAGGGAGGACAACGTAAGTCATACGTGATGCCCATCAAACCTTAATACCCAGTGTCTATACAGAACTCTTGAGCCAACAGAGAAGTAATGGTTCATTTTTAAGAAGTATAAAAAAGACATGAACAATATTTCACATGTGATTTTAACAGAATAAAAAACATAGCGGTCCAAAAAGACATGGAAGGACCCTCAGTCTCATTAATAACAGGGAGTATGTATCCAGAATTCAGGGTGATATGCTACATTATGTGAGTCATATTGGCTAGAACTGAAGAGCCAGAACAGATTATGTTGGGGTAATCTTTTTTACATGGTGTGAAGGTGTGTCTTTGTATTTTCAATCATTAATTCTTACCAGCAGAGCTAAATGCTGGTGGGATATTAGTATTGTCATTTCTATGACCCATCAATGGCCTTATATTTGTAAATACTTGTCCTTCCATACCTGATCAGATATGTGAAGGCCAGTCAGCCATCTATATAGACCTAGAAGCAAGCTAGAATTGTACTAGAGATTGTCTTGCTGATGATTGGCTGTAGTAAAGAGCTGAGGGCCAAGAGCTGAAGCAGGAAATAGAGGACCGGAWCTTCTCCGCAGAGAGAATGAAGCCAGAGAAGAAATCAGGAGCAGGAGATTCAGAGTGTGGACACGGAGGGAGCAGACACTGACCACAGTAGAGCAGAGAAAGGTATAGAGCTAGCCACATGGTGGTGGGTCATAGGCGAGTTAGTTGGGCTGAGTTGAAAGTAACTGGGGGATTGCCCGAGCAAAAGGCCTAAGATTAAACTCTATAGAAGTCTCAAGTCATTATTTACAATGCCGGCTGGCCTGAGAAAGTTCCACTTTAATACTAAATATGGAAAAGGATTGTATCCACAAAACCCATTTGTAACTTGTTGAGTTGGAAAATAATCTGGCACTTTAAGACAGAAAGCTTTATTTGAYCATTATTTCCACTCCTAATCATAATTATAGAAAAATAGGGCACATGTAAGACTACTTATAATTGAGCTGCTTATTTTTATTCTTCTTGTAAGTGTGTGTGTGTGTGTGTGTGTGTGTGTGTGTGTGTGTGTGTGTGCGCGTGTGTACAGGTGCCTGTGAGGCCAGAACAGGGTGTCAGATACCCTGCAGCTGCAGTTACAGGTAGCCGTGAGCCACCTCACATAAGTGCTAGGAACAGAACTCCAGTCCTCYGCAGGGATAGTTCGTGCTCCTCACTGATGAGCATCTCCACATCTCCAAGCTGCTATTTTGGGGAGGAAAAAAAAAGCTGGAAAGACCACAAGTGCATTAACAAGAACATGAAAAACAAAACAAAAAACYGGGGAAAGTAATGAGCTAACTATAATTTCAGCTGTCAACAAAGATGGACACATCCGAAAATCTCAACACTGGGCGTGAAAACGCAGTCTCGGAAGAATGGCAGCATTTCCCTAAAGCTTGAAGCTTGGCAGCGTCAAGTGACGCCTCTCTGATGGCTCTGTAGGAACTCAGTTGTGGCTGCCTCCGAGTTCCCGGGGCTGACACGTTAGTGAGGAGAAACACAGTTTGCAAGGCTGATAATGAAGATAAGTGGAGGTGACCAGAAGTAAAGATGAATGAGACAGGGGACCGTGGAAGGTGGGATGGTGGCGGCRTCTCCAGATGGGTTATAGAGAAAATGACCAGAGAGGATCTGGGAGCCAAGCCAGAAGTGGGAGTGAACCTGACGGTCATCTGGGCACAAACTGTCCTTAGAGAGTCACGAGTGTGTAGACTTGATGCCATACTCAATTTACCAGCACTGTACAATGAAGTAAGCCACCGTATTCGCCTGAGCTTGGCTTTCCCTTCCTGTTTTTCTCTTCCTTCATTTATTTTTTAAATTAGATATTTGCTTTGTTTACATTTCAAATGGTATCCTCTTTCCTCGTACCCCTCCAAAAACTCCCTATCCCATCCCCCCTCCCTGAGCTCACCAACAGCCCCCCTCCTATTTTCCTGACCTGGCATTCCCTTACACTGGGGCATCAAGCCTTCACAGGGCCAAATGCCTCTCCTCTCATCTCATTGATGTCTGAAAAGGCCATCCTCTGCTACATATGCAGCTGGAGCCATGGGTCCTTCCATGTGTACTCTTTGATTGGTGGTTTAGTCCCTGGGAGCTCTGGGGGTACTAGGTGGTACATAATATTGTTCCTCCTATGGGGCTGCAAACCTCTTCAGCTCCTTGGGTCCTTTCTCTAGATCCTTCATTGGGGACCTTATGCTCAGCCTATTGGTTGGCTGTGGGCCATGGGTATTTTGATCCACCTTCTAAGAAGGATTAAAKTATCCACACTTTGGTCTTCCTTCTTGAGCTTCATGTGGTCTGTGAGTTGTATCTTGAGTTTTCCGAGCTTCTGGGCAGTCTTCAAGGATCTTTTCCTACACAAAGTAAGTATAGTTAAGTAAGTAAGTATAGAAAACACTCTTGAGTGTTTTCTTCTTCCTCCTCTTCCCTCTCTTCTCTTTTTAAAGCCACGTGTGGTAGTATACATCCGTGATCCCAGCACTCGA
>BDUI01004457.1:0-11794 GCA_002335545.1 Apodemus speciosus
AGAAAACTGACTGGAATGCAGTCACTGATAAGCGGATATTAGCCCAGAATCTCTGAATACCCAAGACACAATTCACATATCAAATCATTCCCAAGAAGAAGGAAGGAGAGGGCCCTGGTCCTGGAAAGGCTTGATGCATCATTGTAGGGGATTGCCAGGACAGAGGAGTGGGAGGGGGTTGATTGGGGAACTGAAGGAGGGAAGAGGGCTTATGGGACTTATGGGGAAGGGGGAACCAGGAAAGGGAAAATCATTTGAAATGTAAACAAAGAATATAGAAAAGAAGAAAAAGAAAAAACAACAACAACAACAACAAAAAGCTTTGCCTTTCCTACAAAACTCACTGTTTCAGATACCTTCAGGTTAGTCACTGCTACTCTTAAGTTCACAGGAAGAACTGGGGGAAAAGACAAGGACTGAACACAAATGTTACTAAGTTAAAGTGTTGACAAACCCAACACGTGCCAGTGATATGTTCAGTCATTTATTCATTCTTAAAAGGACAATCTGTGGGCTTTACTTCCTTTCCCTCTCTCGCCTATTTGTTAGCACAGACATGCTGATAATGAGTCAACTATGACTCAGAAGATGAGCAAAATACCATAGAAGATGGCAAAGCTACAAGAACAAAAAAGTGTGAGTCTTCTAGTGATTTTTGTGGATCCGGTGCTGTTATCTTTCTACTAGCAGCTTGAGCCTTCCTATGCAGAGAAATAAATCTTCCTTCATGTATATAGCTTTATCAGTGTATACATGCTGGTTCCTTACTAATTCCAATAGTCTCAGATAAGATGGCAACATCATTGCTAGAAAGTCTCTCCTTCAAAATTAAATCTATTGCAAGTAAGGAGTTTGTTGAAACATTTTATAGAACAGTATAATTTTTCTAGAAAAAAATGTATCTTTTATACAATCTCATATTTCTCCCCAAATGATGTTTCCATTGTGGTAATTACAGAAAAATTATTTCACTTGTTGAAGAGCTGTAGATAAATATTCTATCTTTTCATTTCATTTGGAATGTTTCAACCAACTTGCCTTCTAGGTCTCTGATTGTTTCCGTAGCCGTGTCCAGTACAATGATGATCCCGTCAGAAGTGTTTTATTTTTGTTAGATTATTTTTTTATTCTAGTATTCCTTTATTTTTATAGAATTCTTACTCTCTACTTAAATTAATCATCCGTTTTTACATGCCGTCTGTTTTAGATACGATAGTCCTTAATATATTAAATGGCTATGTTTTTGGAAGATTTACTGGTTTTAATTGTATGCATGTGCATATGTTTTTCCCGCATGAATGCATATGTGTGCCTGGTGCCCACAGAGGTCAGAACAGGCCTCAGACCTCCCAAAACTAGAGTTGCTGGCAGTTGTGAGCCACATAGAAATACTTGGAATCCAACCCGGGACCTCTGGAAGAGCAGCAACTACTCTTAACTGATCTCTCTTCAATCACCTACTTACTGTTATTTTAACTTTACTCTTTGATAATTACTACAACAGTTTCTTGGTTTAATTTCTTTCTTTCCTTCTTTCTTTTGTCTTTTTTTTTTTGAACACAGGTCTCTTGAAATCTAATCTGGGTTGGGTTTCTGTATATTTGATAACCTTAAATTTCTGATCCTCTTGCCCTCACTCCTGGATGTCAAGACTACAGGGTGGGTATCATCCACTGTATCAGGTTTACGCAATGTTGGGGACCAGACCTGAGGCCTCATGCATTCTCAGCAAGTAATCCACCCCCTGAGATACATCTCCAGCCTTGTACTGTTATTTTTCCTGATTTGTATTGATTCTTTGAGAATTTCACATCACGCACCCTGATCACACTCATTTCCCAGTCCTTCCATATCCATCTACCAACCCTTGTTGAACTCCACCCCCACACACACACACACACAAAAAAAAACCCCACCGGAATAAAAATTAAAATTAAAAAAAAAAGAAAAATTAAATAGCAAGTCTAATTTGTGTTATTTTTATACTCACTGGAGCATGGCCACACTCTGAGTGACCAGACCCTCAAATAGAACTGAGTCCTTCCCCTCCTGCATCCCTGCCAGAAGCCATTAATTGTAGAGAAATAACTTCAGCATCTGTATCACATTTTAAAAGAGTTTTCTTCAATGGTTTCTTGTTCAGACTGCTACTTTTGGGGTAGGGGAGTGGGAGTGGGAGTAAGGTTGTCACAGAAGCCTTTTATGTCCCTCTTCCTCAACTGTGCATCTGAAGTCATCGATGTCACTGTGAAATTGACTTCCTTGATCTTTACAATCAGCTGACTCCAAGATAGTTCAGTTCCTTAAGAGTAAGCAGCCTGTGTCGCTTCAGTCCACTGCTGTTTGTCTGACTTCACTGTCTGGGGCCCTTTGCTCAATATCTCCTCTGCAGCCAGACAGCTCTTAGCACTGTTCGCTTCCCTCTGCTTGTGTAGCAAATGATCCAAATCCATTTCCACCCACCTGCTCCCTCTTGTACTGCGAGAGTGGGATATTTCCACTAAAAAGAACCTGTCACTGTTAATTAGGGAGAAAAGCCTATGTGGCACCGTGTAGGTTTAATAGATAAGAAAATCCCCTTGGAGGTTCTGTGAAACACTTTGGATGCATTGACAAGTTAATAAAAAAGCCTGAGTCGGTGGCATTTTTTAAACACTCTTGCATGAAAAGTGTCACTGGAAAGAAAGCCATTTTCAAAGAAAAATTTGTTAAGCTGCATAAAGAGATATCGTTGAGCTTAAACCTCTGTCATTTCATGGTCTCCATGCCCGTTCATCACTGAACAACTGGTAAGGGAGTTCTGTTCCTCTTCAGGTCCCATAACTTGATAACGGCATCATTGTGGTATTTGACAACAGCATTGCTTGAGAAACTTCTTCATCCAGACCATAGGCTTAGGGTTCCAATTTCTCCTCTTCTAATCGGACATTCACACAAAGCTAACTAGGAGGGAGAAAATAGGAAAGAGCAGAGGGAAGAAGATCTATGCTGCCACGCGTGGAGATGTGCGTGCTCTGGATGCGGACAACCAGTCAGGAGAACCATTGATAGTCACGGCTTTGAGAACGCTAGATTTGATTGTTATTTGTTTTAGCTGCGTTAAGGATCATTGAATGCACAAAAATGCTCTTATCCCTCAATCCTATTACTGTTTGCCTGAGCTCCACKTTATTTGTTAAGCCAGGCACATGTAAGCAAACAATTGAATGACGAATTTGTACTTTGTACTTCGTTATGTGACTAGAAAGAGGTGAGGGAAATTAACATTAAATAAATGACAAGACTCAACGCTACTAGAGTCAGCATGTCAATATGAGAAAAAGAATTGACCCATATGGAATTCTAAGTGCCATATGTTCACCCATATTTATTACTACCATCACCGGCCTCTTACTAAAATTGATGTTTATTTTATGTATCTGGGTATTTTGCCTGCATGCATGTCTATGTACTGTGTATTTGTAGAATCAGTTGGAAGCCAGACTAAGGCCTAAGACACTCTGGAGTTCCAGATGACTGTTAACTGCCATCTGGGTGCTGGGAACTGTGTCATCTGCAAAAGCCACATGTTCTTAACCACCAAGCAATCTCTCCATACCCTATGCCTGACTCTTTTTTAAGATAGAGTCTTACCATGTAGGCCAGGCTGGCCTGAAATTCAGGCTATAGACAAGGCTGGCCTTGGACTTACAATGACTCACCTGCCTTTGCCTGCCAAGTGCTAGGATTAAAAGTAGCCAGCACCCCTGATATTTTAAATCATCCATTTTAACTGGTTTAAGATAAGTTGAGCTGTGGACATTTATTGTTCAACTATAAGAAGCAGATAGTGTTTCCAGAATCATGAATTTCAATAATTATTCAAGAAAACAATGTGATAGATTATAAGTAAAAGGTTCCAGTCCCCCCTCTTGTGTCTACAAATCAAATTTGCTTATAAGATATGTGTTCCTTCTTCAAATAGCCAGAGTCCCTTCACTTACTTTTACTATCTGAGCTAGCCTTGTAATTTGCCCTGTTCACTGCAAAGTACAAGATATTGTATTGTTTCAATTCTACTCCAATGCCTAGGTTACAAGAGACTTTGCATCGCTAGGATACCTTGCTCTAGAAAGCAATAAATTCAACCTAGACTTCTGGGACCATGTTGAGAGACCAAGAATGTCTTGGATCAACTATCACCAGATAATTAGCCAGCTGACATCAAATGTATGACATCAGCAGAGCCCAGAACTAATAGCAAAACCCAGATTACCCAGTCATACCAAGAGCTTTCTCAGAAGAATTTACAGCTGGTAGTTACTAGAGGTATGATATTTTAGGATTATTATAAAACAATATATAACTGATATATTAGTTATTGTTTTTTCTTGAACCTGTTACCTAATTTTGTTTGGTGCTTTCCTGATTTATTTTCCTTTTCAGCTTTTAAGCATATGCAACAGGACTGCTTTTTCACTATACATGTAAGCTGTGGTGAGACATACTGTTGCTTCTTAATAGCACTAATGTTTTGCATGACTCGAACTCAAGCCCCGATTTTACTATAAGTTTCTATCCCCATTTCCTTCTCTTTCTTAAAATATCAATTCCTTGGAGTCACTTCTATAACAGACACATTGCACTATTAGCCCCATTGTTGAACTTTTCTTTCTGGTACCCCTTTATTATGGTATCTAGAAACATAACACCTGAATTTTTCCAATGCCACAAGAAAGATGATGTGACACAGCTCTGTCAAAAGAGGTTAGAGAAGCCCCTGTAAGAGGCTCCCCCCTCCATCCCTCCTAAAGAGAAAGCCCTCAACTCCTTCCTTCTCCTTCTCCGTGCTCAGAATGCAGAAGGGACCATGCCCTTGTCCAGGAGTTGATAATGCAACAACCAACATCCAAGCCAGGTAACAAAGAGGAGGAAGAAGAAAAATATAGTGATGTGACAATAATGATATCACAGAGTTGCAGCATGACCTAGATCCTTTTCTCAGGACTTTTGTCATGTGACAAAAAACCAACTCTTATTTAAATCTATATATGGCAAGGCTTTCTGCTGCCCACAACTGGTCCGTCCAGTTGCAGTCACAGAACTTCTTGGTGTGGTCCTTTAGTTTTCACTATCTTTTGCCTTCAGTCCATCACACTGCATGGAAAGGTTCCAAACTAAATAGCCTCCACTCTCCACCTACCCCAAGGCAGGAATTATGAGGCCTTTCTAGAGAAATTGTACAAAGTCCCAGTCAGTATTCACCACTACAAATCTGCAATCTGGCCTTACTTAGTTCTCAGGAACAAAACAAACCTTGTATGGTTTCACCTCCTGGCAGCCTTTAATGTTTATCCCTCTTTGTACATCATTTTATCTCTGTGTGTATTTCTAGGTATAGAATATGTGGAAACATGTGTGTGTGTGTGTGTGTGTGTGTGTGTGTGTGTGTGTCTGTGCACTCGTGTGTATCCTAAATTTAAATCTCTGTAGCTGCCGTCCCTTTCTTTAGCAAAATTGGAACACTCCCTCATTTTTGGAGATAGAATCTTGCTATGTTCCTCCTAGGCTTCAACAATTCTCCTGCTTTTCTGAGGACTTCAAGCTTATGCCACTGTGTCAGGCTGAAACAGCTGCGCTTGTTTACAGGTGCTGGGCCTTCTCATCCCCCCCATACTCTTGCTCCTATTGTTACCCTTCTGTGCACTTCTGCCTTCCTTACTCTGCTTCCTATCCTACCCTTCCCAAGATTCAACCCATGCCAACACCCCTCCTAACTCCTGACTCCTTTAACATCTTGAATACAGTGAGAACATAGCAGCCCCCCCCCAAAATCAGGTACTGAAATGAATTTTTCAGTAAGATTTACCATGCATTCAACTTTGTGCCAGAAAAAGGTAAGTCTACCAAACAGTCACACTGAAGTCTGTTTTAGACTATGTGAATAGAAGGTAACACATGGCCAGATTTTTAGACTGTTTCTTCCTCCTGTTCCTCTCTTCAGGAGGGAGTCATAACATGGTATGTTCTATCTGAAAATGAATGACTCATTTAATATGAACCTGAAATATAATCCCTGGAGGATAGGCCCTAAATAAGCCTTTTACCTCCTGAGCATGTGATGTGGTTTTGGGGGTGACCCTTTCTGCATTCATTTTTATTTACTATATCAACAGTTTCATTCTTTTACTTTTAGAAAAAAATCCTAAATTCAACCACACCATTTTTATCTAACATATACAAAGGGATGCTTCAATATCATAGAGTAAGTCGAAGCCTATTGAGAATTTTGCCTATTCAGTTTCCTTTTAAAATTATTTTAATATTTAACTTTCTGATAATATTATGCTGGGCTTATTAGATTATTTTCACATTAGCAGTCCCTTGGCAGTAGGGCATTGTGTGAATGTCCTCAACTTGACCACTATTTGAAGCTATAGACTAGGCGATGAGTTTGAAATTATGTTACTCAAACTCTGGACCAGAACTATTAACTAAAATACAATGCAAAAGGGAGAATTATTTCTTTTGCTCATAGCCCCAAGCAATTTCCCTCACTAGGTTCAGTATGGAGAGAGGGTCTAGTAAATCGAAGCAGCTCATAACTCATTAGCCTGCAGTCAGAGAAAGAAAATACTTGCCCTCCTGGGATCTCTCCTGTTCCCCTTCTTCTTCACCTGGGCCATTGGTGGATGGGATAGGGCCACACACGTGCAAGGCTAGTCTTCCTTCCTAAATTAATCTTGTCCTCAAAAGCCACCGTGGGTAGATGCATTCAAAGATGCTCTTCACTCAGTCTCTAGGCACTTACAACTCACTCAAGATGAGCTCTCTTGGAATAGTGAAACAAATGCAAGCAAATCTGCTGGTAGCATCAAAGCTTCCTTGATGCAAGTAAAGACTGTCTACCATTCTCCGAAGGAGCGACCTTGCAACAAGATGGAAAATAATTGGTTTTGTGGTCTGGGTGAGAGGGGAAGCATAGTATCAAATAATTTGTAGCATCGCCACTTCTGTTTTAAGATAAACAGAATAGATAGTCGTGTGTGTTCTCTCACCTAATTCAAAGAGCCCACACGTGCTAGGTCCAGTTTCGTGGTCAAGTGAAAGGTATAGGCTGATGGTGACAAGAATGTTTTAGTGCTAAAGGGCTGTAAAGTAGATGAGTGTTTGAAAAGACAACAAACCAGAGCTGAGCTAATCAGTTCATCATCAGATAACCCCATATTCCCCATGGACCTCACTGGAGATGGAGACCAGCAGAGGCCCTGCAGAAGGACTATTTTTTCCCCAGAATCAGAAAACCTTTCCCTTTCCACCTTTTATGGTGATTCCTAAAAGAAATAGTCAAAACAGCCAATGAGTCTGGAAGAGATGATCTCAGCGAAAAGCAATAATACCTTGCAATCTGGAGCATCTAAATCCTCCATTACACCAAGAATTAATCAGGGATAAAAATAGAGGTCAGACTTATCTCTATACTGGGCAGAAAAGACGTCCTAAAGAGCTTGTATTTTTTTTTCAAGTCCTCTCTATGTCTATGTGTGGAAGATCCTTGGTGACTTGAGCATTTCAGTCAACACACATCCCCAAATTTTATCTTACAGTGGTTTATTGAGAAATCAGAAGTGAGTTTAATCATGTTTCCCCGGCATGTTGATCAGCATCTATACTATTATCTATGGAAGATGAAGCACAATAATGCTTGTTAGGATGGAAATCTACCAATCCCACTAATGTAAGCTGAAGTCAGTCTATGTATGCTACTTTTTGATTATGCATTTTGAAATTAGTGCTGCAGCCTGTATTATAGAAGCATATATGATTGAAGCTGGGGTCCCATTGTGTGTGGAGACCATGATTCAAATGCTCATTTTGTTCAAATTCACTCTTCTTTCTCCCCATCCAAAAAAAAGGGGGAAAGGCACTTTGTGTTAAAATTCAGTATTTCTAAGTCCTCATCTGGCCTATGAATAAGAATTTTAAGTGTGCTTTGACTATGAAGAGGGTCATTAGCATATAAACTTTGACAATAACTGATTTCCTCTCATAAAACTGCAGATTTTTGATGAGCAGAATGATTCAACTTAATGAACCCATTTTATACTTGTAAATACATTGCTACATCTCTTCCAAAGCACCGAAAATGTCCTTCACGAGGCATGGTGGAAGAATCACAAAAAATTAAGTGCTGAGTGAGGCCGAATGGGTCTCCTTGCACCTGTTCCTTTCCTGGAAGAGAACTGAACTGATTCATACAGCACATTTCTTTTTTTCAATTGGCTTATGGTCCTTTCAGGATGAGATAGAACTATCATGGGCAAATGGGGTCAGATTGTACAGTCTGAGCCAAAGTGCTTCTTGCCACTCAAAATCAGAGACTAAATAAGAAAGGGGAGGGTTTTTTCCCCTCTTCAAAGGAAAAAATACTCTGAGTCTTGATATTTATTTAAAATATGTAATGTGTGTATGAAATAGAACATACAATAGTCAGAAGATATTTTTAATTACAATAATTACAAAAGCTTTTTGCAACTTTTTAAAGAACAAATATACACACAAATGAAAATTTGGGGAAAGCTCTAAACCTTAGCCAAAAATATGCTTATTTTTTATCATGTATTTATACTGTGTGAACATGCAGAACTTGCTGGAGGCATAAATGTCATTTTGCTCCTTTCTACATGAACAAATACTTAGTGATAGTAAAATTTATGGCAAAGAAGGGGACAGATAAGGATGCAGATAGATGTCTCCTGAGGCTCAAGGTAAAGGATCAGCCAAGATGGAAAGGTTCTCTTTACGCAGCCCCGCCTCACCAGCCCACATAATCTCTATTTAATTTCTCTTACCTGATTTGTCAACCATGCTATTCTACTTAAGGCTTTGCACTCACCTGTCTCTACTCACTCATATCAAAACATAAAGCAAAGAGCCACAGAAGACATAAAGGCCAATATAATAAAATAATGATGATGATGATGATGATGATGATGATGATGATGATGATGATGATAGAAGTTGACTAACACTTGAATACACGTTGACCTCAAAAGTATTTTATTTTCAATCATCAAATTTTCTTTTCCTTACTCCTTTCCTCTAAACCATCATTTTAGTTATTTTATTTCTTTGATTTCATTTGAACCTTGATCTAAATATCCTACATAGTTTTTGATTCACCATCATTCACACAGCTCTGAAGTCCAATGTCTCCCCTAAAAATGCTTTAAAAGCCTATCATAGAGGTACAAATGTTTAAAACCCCCCAGGGAGGTTTCAGTCCTGGTTTCCTGGTTGATCTTGTTTATCTGGAGATTTTGTGTGTGTGTGTGTGTGTGTGTGTGTGTGTGTGTGTGTGTGTGTGTTAGAGTCAATCAATGACATGTATAAATAGACATTTTAATGACAACTGGAGAAAATTCTTGGTACCATGGGGCCTCAACCTTGACTGCATGGTATAATCATTCATCCAGGGAACATATTTTTTTTTTAAAAAAACTACTGATACAGAATCTTAAGAAATAGAATTTGGAATAGCTCTTAAATATTTATTGTGATTTATGTACGGGTGTTTTGCCCTCACATTTGTCTGTGGACTATGCGTATGCTGGTGCCACCAGAGGCCAAAAGAGTGTCTTTGATCCCCTGGTACTGAAAACAGTCTGTTGTGAAGTAGGGTACATTTGGGTACTGGGAACCTATGCCCTCTGCTAGAGAATCAAGTGCTCCTAAACACTGAGCCATCTCTTCATCCCTAGAATAGGCATTTTAAAAACCTCTCTTTCTGACTCCAGTTTACAGTCAAGGTTACAATCTTTCTCTTTTCAATACTCCAAAGACTAATTCTGTAGCATAGCAATCTTCATTGTCAGGACATTTCTCCTCCCACACTGCCATTAGTGATTAGTGATTAGTGATTTTGAAATGGAAGAAAGCCTGTCTCAGCATAGCCTTCTTCCTGTTCCATTTATATCTTCACTTCCTTCTCCATTGTTTATTCATGATCTCCTTAAGTCAGGTAATTTTAAAATTACTGTTCTGCTCTTGATATTTAGTTGGAGTGTTAGAAAAATTGTATGACTTTGCAACTCTTCTATAATAATGATTATGTGCAGTGGAACAAAACTCATTTTGTCATACTAGGACCAGATATTTTAAAGGCATGGAAGAAGTGCCAGGAAGTGTTCGTGAACCCCAAAAGGCCACCAAGGAGCTGAGTCCAATTTAATCACATTAGGGTCTCTTTATTACAAACTCGAGTTGGACTTACTCACCGCCAAGCCACAGGATGGTTTGGTGAAGCAGCCTAGAACTCTCACCTGGACAAGGTTTTATAGAAAATGGAAGCAAGTGGGGGTGTGTCCATCCTGGCAAACATCTAACGGAATGACTATTATCAGCCGACAGGTGGGTGCTCTGAAGCAAGACCATATACAATCACAAACGGTCTGAAAATAGATCTGAGTCAATCAGACTCATCTTTGATTAACTGTTGCTAGGAAGTAGCTAGGTAGTAACTCTGGCCAAGGACAAGCCATGGGGTCCTTCCTGGTACTTGGGTGCAACTTGGGTTCTGTTGTAGGTCAAGTTCTCAGGCTTTTTTTTTTCTTTTAAGATGGAGGCCAGTTCCAAGATGGAGTAGGTTTGACCCCTCAGTAGTACTCTGCAAGACTTCAGTACAGTAGCCAATATCCAAAGAGCAGGAGGATTATACAAGCTGATAGCACGGGACAGAACCTATAGGAAAATGAATTTAGAATTTAAAACTGGAAAAAATATCAATATTGACATAACATATGATAGTCTTCCGATAAAATAACTATCAGAGGGGCTAGAGAAATGGCTCCATGGTTGAAAGTACTGGCTGGTCTTCCAAAGGACCTAAGTTCAATTCCCATTACCTACTTGGCAACTCACAACCATTTCTAATTGCAGTCCAGAGCATCCAATGCCATCTTTTGGCCTCTTCTGGTATGAGTATGCATGCACAAGGTAAGTCTGGGCATAGACATGTAGGCAAAATCCCCATACACATCAATTTTTTGTAAAAATAAATAAATAAATAAATAAATAAATAAATAAATAAATCACTGTCAGTATTAACAATAATCTTTTAAGGTCTATATTGTAAGCCCATGTCTGATGCTTGTATTCCTGTAAACAAGCAAAGAACCTAGGGATGGAGCAACTTGTTTTTCTTAATTAACTGCAACTGAATTCTCTTGCTGACTGGGCTGCCTTGAACAAAAGGACTATCAATCTAACAGTCAGCTGGACTCCCCTAATGCCAGCCTCTACTGTCTTATATACCCCAAGGACTCTTTGAGACAAATAGGCAAAAGACTGCAGTTGATTTCCTGGGTCTCTGAAGGCACAGCTCTAATCAGGGCTGTTAGAAGGTATTCCTACCAGAGTGTTTGCTATCAGTCTATAATGAACTCTAGATGACCCCGCTGTTTCTAGCTTGTCCAGAGAGGGAGCATTTCCTCCAGGGGTCTAGCAGAAAAACAGTTTTGTTCTGTTTTCGCATTGAATGTATTTTTATAGAAAATAAGAGTTTCTCATAAAATATATTCTGTCTTCTGATCACAGTTTCCCTTGCACCATCTCCTCTGAGATCTTCCCCACCTCCCCAATCCAACTCTATGCTGTTGTTCTCTTTATTAGGAAACAAACATGCAAATAAAACACAGTAGAATTTAAAAACAAGAAACACGATGGAGGCCGGGCGTGGTGGTGCACGCCTTTAGTCCCAGCACTCAGGGAGGCAGAGGCAGGCGGATTTCTGAGTTCGAGGCCAGCCTGGTCTACA